>JBCFYV010011172.1:79436759-79692194 GCA_039000515.1 Timema cristinae
GTCATTCATATTTGAAGAGCATGTGTTTTAATATACTTTTTAACATTTTAAAATAATGAATAGGCCTATACTCGAACTCGGGAGCTTTTAGAAATACTCTACTTGAGTTTGGCTTGAATGAAAAAACCCAAGCTACAGACCCTTAGTTGTAGTCATAATTAAATTTTGGAGAAGAGGGGCTAGTTTAGGTGGTTGGAGGGGTTAGAAAAATAAAGGTTTTTTTAAAAAAAAAAAGACATCTGTCCTCCAACCCAAAGGGAGTCCAAACACCCTTTCCAGCAAAAAAGTAAAAAAAAATTGGATGCACCTAGAAACTATTTGGATGGGTAATTCCTTAGAAAAATTTTGAAATTCAGATGCCTCTAGACGTTATTTGGAGTAATCTTCACTTGACAAATTTTTTGAAAACTATATGCCTCTAGAAGCTCTTTGGAATCGTCTTTGCTTGGCAAATTGTTGAAATTATCTGCCTAGACAAAAAAAAGGTAGATTAAATTCATTCATGACACCTTCAATGGTCGATTTAATGGTTCATTGGTAAAAATACATGCTTACAATTGTAATTCATAATTATTTTATTAATTTTGTATTATTTATAATCGTTTGGGAATAAAAACATGTAAGATGGACCTTTTTCTTTGTTAAAATTAAAAATACTACTATATTCCTATAGTTTTTAGTTTTTTTTTTTTTTGCTGTGTTATGAAGTTCATTAAGAATGTTTTATGAGGTTAGATGCTTGTAAAAATAATGAAATAGGGAATTTTCAAGAATCTTAATCAAAAATTGAAAAATCGAGGTTGAACTTAAGAATCAGAATCAAGAAAAACAGGAATTGTGACATTTCTAATTATAAGCATTTGAAATGTGGTACTACAAAAGAATGTTGCAAATATCGTGGATGGAGATGGTATCAAATACAAAAGTACTAAGAAAATCAAATGAAAGGAAACATTGGGAAGATATACAGCAAAGAATTGTTAACATGGTATGCCAGCAAACTAGTCTCAAGATTGAGAACCTAATGATTAGTTTGGTACCTGTGATTAGAAGTTAGCTATTATATTGAGGTAAGTTTTGCAACTATTTCCACCCACTTTTGATCACTGTAAAAAATACTTTTGAATCATTCTTGTTGAATAAAACCCTTTACAACAATATAGAAAATATTTACGAACACACGTGCAGCTGTGACTAGACTGCTTTGAGAGGAGTAGGGTTGTTGCAGCCAGAGCCATTGATGACGGATATGTGCAGCCACCGCTTATAAGGAAATCACTATATAGCTAACTATATGTAGTAGTCCTTTACGGCAGCCATCTCTAAGGAAATATACCTTTAGCCTCCACATTGAATTCTTTTTTTGGTTAGAGAACAGTTTCCCAATGGGTTGTGATTAGAATTTTGGAGGGATGCTCATTATTAGAGCCCAGATTTTTATGTAGTATGTAGCAAAATCAGTTAAATTATGTATTAAAATATGTAACATTTGAATAAACCATATTTTCCCTCATTAATAATACACACATTTACTATTGAAATGAAATTTAGTTCTGTGGCTGCAAATTTGTTAATTAATATATAAAACACTCTTTTATAAATATAAAAACATATAGTTACCTTTTTAATGAGTTGTATTGCATCATTAGTTTGTTTTACACCACTTAAATTTACATGAATTAAACCAATACTTTAAATAAGTGCCATCAATTTACCGTTAATTAAAAATGTAAATAAATCTCACTAATTATAACTGATTTTAGAAACTATTCAACAAACTTTCAATGAAATCCCCACTGTACTCAGCTCTTTGAAAACAAGTGAATGTCAGACCACTCTAGATTTTTTTTTTCTTCTCTCTGAGGTTAAATGTTTGATCTCAACATACTCTCTAGTATTAATACTACACTTACACTTATGGACATATTTGGTCTTGTTTGCTTTTCAAAAGGTAAATTCTCTGCACCATTTTACTGTGTTACATTTATTTGATTGATTTTTTGTTCCGTTTTTGTCATTTGATCTTTGCTCTGCTGTTTTATATTTGTTTCTTCTCCCAACCAAAGAAAGAGAAAATGTGTTAATCAGATCAAAATTATTGTTTTTACAACTTATTGACAACTTGTATTTACAAACTGACACACCATGCGAGAGGTTTTCTGCAGAGGCTATTATTTGGCAAAGCCACATTCTTTCCCCTTCATAGCACGAGAAATGTCAGACACAAAGTTACGTTATGGTAACTGTAATCCTCTCTGATGAGCCAGAATATCTGTCCTAGACTTTGCTCACTGCCAACCCTTCACTGGAAATATTCCTTTATGAAATTATAGGTTGCATGAAAATTAATAATACATCATTTAAAAGTATTTTCTTCAAGAAAAACATAGGGAGAAATATTACCACAATAGAAAAACCTGCAAAATATGTAATTTTCTTTGAAAATATTTAAAATTAAAACTAAAAATATATGGTCCAAACAACCTAACTAGCCGACATTTCCCTTTTCATATTTCTAACTCACAGGATTAAAATATGTAATTACATAAAATCTGGGCTCTACTCATCATCCTTGTAGTAATTATATCATAAATAAATCACAATATATTGAAAGGGTAATTTGAAGTAAATAAGGATAAAAATTTATCTTTTCAAGTGATGATTATGTTTAACAACTTTTAATGTTTAGGTATGGTCACCATGGTGGTTCTTAGGCCAGTGTAAATACTGATATGGTGTCACTTGGTCCACTTCTGCTTTATTTATGGAGTTTGTGGTGAATGAGCCAAGATCATCACAACCAAATGAAGCTTTCAACTCTTCATTATTTTAAACTGAGTAGTTCCTTAATTTGATTATTAAATTCATTTAAACCTATGAATGAGCATCCATGGCAATATGTAAGGTATATTAATATATTTTAAGGTGTTTTCTAATTGATATTGGCAGAGGCTTAAGTATTTATCCAACATTGCTAATGCACTTTTTATATCAGTGTTGTCAGTGTTACTAGCCACAGTTAGAAAATCAAAATGACTTAAACTTTTTCCCCTCGACATATTTGAGATATTTGAAAAACTTGATTTTCATTTTATATGAAAGTAATTTATCGATGGCCTATTTCTAATACCACGCATCTTCGAAAAGGCATTTTTTCAGGAAAGACAAAAAGTGATTATAAAATTACTACGTCTCTAAATTATGATCATTTATATATATATATATACACACACACAACACATAATAAAATGGTTTGAATTCATTTCTAAGAAGACCTTATCAATTTTATGTGTTTGACATGCTAAACAACTAAATTTATTAGCTATGTGGTATTAGAACAATTTTATTTGGAGATACAAGGTATTGAACAATACCAACCATGAGATACATTTAATTGTAATAATATCTGCTGTGAGATGTGTTGTATTATTCAACAACTTGCTTAGGAATAGTAACAGATTATTGTATTTGCCATTGAAATTTTTATTATTGAAGAAAAATTGTTGGTACACTATAAAAATATTTATTTATGAATTACAGAATCTTTGTCCTCAGTTTCTTTGTTTTTTTATTTATTTTTGTGTTCTTCGTTGTTTTATTTCTTTATTGTCTTCAATTTTTGGACTTGTTGAGTTTATAGAATCCTGTTAAGTCTTTTGGTGAGGTTTTTTTTAGAGCCTTGGCAGATTTTCATAAAAAGAATGAGAATCAGCTGATATTACTACGTTTTGGTATTATTCCATTGAAAGGTTTCCTTTCTTCAACTACTGTGGTTCTTTGCGGATGTACTGACAAGTCTTCAAATTCTGTATCAAAATCTAGTTGAAACTAAATTTGTCCATTAGGTTTGTGCAACAACCCCCTAAGATTTGTCACAGTTGTATCAGATTTTTGTGGTCCTGACTGAATACTGGTAACAAACTTAAAGACATTGTAATCAAGGAAGAAATTGTGTGTCACATACTTGACTTCATAGGGAAAAGGGTTTGTTCTCGCTTCTTGTGAGTGTTTAACATAATCAAATGGAACAAAAATGTATTTTCCTTTCATTTTCCTTTCAATCATTGCATGCACGCTGTCACACTCCATTTGTATATGACCTTTATGCAGAAACTCCTGAATGATTTCAACATCTTGAGTCATAGAAAAATTAAGTAAGGCAGTTTGCAATACCGCATTCCTATTTAGATAACCACACCCATCACTGTAAATAACAATAGGTCGGTTTGACTCCAAGCAGTATCATGACAAGTAATTGATTAGACAAGTGACAAACACCGGAGCGATTAGATCAGCCTTAGCTTCATTAAACCAATAACAGCAGCAATTATGTGTTTCAAGATTATAAATTGTAAAGTTGTGACAAGACAGCTTGGTTTTATAGTAAAAAGCACTAGCTTTCACAAAAGGTGCACATTTTACTGCCTGGATATCCATTCATTCTCTTCAGCTTGCATTTTATCACTCTCTTTTTCTGCTCTGATTTGATCCTTAATCAAAACATGATTTTTCCAAGTCTCTTCATCTAAGTTTTTGACATATTGATAACATACATCACGAATATCTTTCCTGGGGGCGAGAATAGCCAAATTCTTTTCGTCAAACACAGAATCAAAAACAAAGTAAGAGTAGGTGGGTTTTCCTTCCTCCTTCATTTTTTAAATGTATTCTCTGTACAAGTTACCTTTTGATTCAAAATTAGCTTCAAGGTTATCCTTAAGATGAATCATTCTTTTGTCCAGCTCTCTGGGTGTATTTCTTGAAGGCCTCCCTCTTTTGTTTCTGTTATTTGAGAGACTACCAGGATCATCCTGTGTTTTTTCTTCAGCTGGAGCTACCATTTCAGAGGGAAGCCCATCCACATTTTTCTTAAACCAATTGTTTATCATCCATTCGTTAACACCTAAAGTACTCAGGAAAAATCTTTTACGGGCATTTAGGCATTCATTGTTTTGTGTTAGATGGTAGGTCAATGTAGAACTTTGGTGGGATTTCTTATTTGGATGTTTCTTATTGACAGTTTTTGTTTTGTACAGCTTAGTTGTATGAGACCAGATACCATAATTTGTTTCTCTCCCCAAGACAAGTTCCATAATTTTTGGAACATCTTTTCTGTCTCCTTGTGTGAAAACCTTGCATTTTCTTACTTTACTTGCAGTGGATACTTTTGAATTACACATAGGTCCCATATTTCTTTCTTTCTTTTCATCTAAACCCTTCCTTAAGTATTCAAGGTATTAAAGACTATCAACAACATACATTTTCACACACACACACACATATATATATATATATTATATAAAATATTCATAGGAGAATGTTATTTTTGACACGGTTTAAGCTTCTCAAAATGCATTACATTTAGCGCACCAGATAGGTGCTATTGGAAATGGTTTCTTCTGCTTCCTAAGTAAGATATGTCTCATTGCTTCAATTTAATCTTTGTAGAACTTAGACAAGAAAAAAACAGGAAAAATTTAATTACTTTTATATCTCGCATAGGTCAAATTTATTTAATATAATAAAAAAATAGTCCTTAACTATGACCTAGACCAATATTTACAGAACTTTTTATTTGTATGTAAAAAATTGATGCATATAACAAGCTATTCAGATACGTGTTATTAGAAATAGTTTCTTCTGATTTTTACATGTGTTATGTATTAGTGTTTCATTTTGTTTCAGTTGTATAACATTGGAAGGCAAACAGAGGATATATATATATATATAAGGATATAGAGGAGATATATATATATATATAAAATTATATATATATATATATATATATAAGGGTAGTCCTTATTTTTAAAGTTTTAAAATGTTGTTGTATGACTCTCCTATGTTGTTCTACTATGTATAAAAATATTTTGTGGAAAGTTTCATCCAAATCCGATTATATTTATAGGCCGCGCAATTAATTTGAAATTTCCACTTACCTCAATGGAATGGAAAGGAAAATCGACTACTGGTGATTGTGTCTGGACTAGGCATAAGTCATTTGTTTGGTGTTCCGAAGTTACAGTCGGGCTCAAGCAGTGGCTACTTTGTTTGAAGAGAAAGGGATTATTCAGCATGTAAACACAATGTGCTTTGACAATACTGTCAGCAACACAGGTACAATGCCCTTTTAACGAAGAATGAAGACCCAAAACCATATCTAATACAATTTGTAGAACAACATAGGCGTCATCATCCCAACTGCATTAAAAACACCTTATAATCTCAGACGAGTAAAGTTACAAGAAACTTCAATTTAAGTGATTTAACTGATTTTCTCAATGTTAACAACAAATATTATTTCAAGTTGAAACAATGTTCTGTTGTCTTTGATAGACATAATTAATTTAGATATAGATTTGTGTGTGGAATTTTTCAAAATTAATACAACAAGATTTCTGCACTAATTGATGTATGTACGATGTACAATATATGCGAGTGTATTGAGCAACCACTAAATATCAATTTAGATGGTAGAAATTTTAAACATTTTTTTTCCATCAACAAACATTTTTGGGAGGTCAGAGCATATAAATGGTTGAAAAAAAAAGTCTTAGAATTATTAGGATAATTTTTTTATATATATAAAAATCCAGGAAAGTAGGAAGAAGATAGTAAACAATGAATGATCTATTACTAAACACAATACAGCATATAAATGGTGTTATAATAATATGGTTGAATTTATCAAGTCTATAAAACTCTCAAGTTTGAACTCAAGCCTGAAATTCAAGTACTTGAACACCCCTATTTACTATTTAGGAGTGTGTGAATATTATAGATTTTTAGTAGTTTTGAAAATTGAATGTTCACCAAGCTCAAATGCTTGTTTGACCTTTATCTCTTTAAAGCCCCACCGTGGGTTTTACAGTGATCATGTAGTCCGATTAACATTGTTTGTGGTGTCCTTTGTAGGCCTACTATTAAATGGGTTGGTTGGTGAGAGGCGGAGGAATTCCCATGTCAGCAATAAGTGAGCCATAACAATCTGGAAAGAAAACTTCACTAACTTTGTGGAATGGGAGGAGGGTTGAAGAATGAAAAGGCCAGCAAAGATGAATGAGAGTTTGAAAACTTTAGATAAGGATGGAGATATTGTCCAGCCTACATTCTTTATCCTTAGGAAGGGGTAAAGGAGAGAGTTATTATTATTAGCACCACGTCATACTACTCGTTCGGGTTATATGCACTTACGCTAATGTGTGAAGGCAAGGTGATTGTGAGATGAAATGGAGGACCTACAGTTTAACATGGGATCCAAACCACGGTGGAGGCCTGGCATTCCCCACATTCACAAGATGTCTTGTCAGAGGTGAAGGAAGGGTTTGGTAATCAGATAAATCTGTGCCGGGACCAAAGATTGAACCCCGGACCCCCAGCACAGAAGTCTGACACCTTACCCCTAGACTGCCAGGTCACCAAGGGGAGAGTTGCAAACCATTTTGTACAGGACTGCAAACTCAAGAAAGAAGGTGTGTGCTTGATAGTGCATTCAAAAGAGGTGAAAGTATGGTAAATAAAGAGGCAAGAGAGATGCACATTTGGTAAAGAGAATGGTAATGGAGAGGCATGAATGCAGTAAAAAGGTATGCACACATGCTATTGAAAGGTGTGCTTCATGTGGTAAAGAGAGAGGTGTGTGGTAGAGAGTTGTGTGTCTGTGGTAAATAGAGGTGTGTGTTCATGATAAAGAGAAGTGAGAAAGGTAATAGAGAGGTGTGTGTCTATGAAAAGAGAGAGGCAAGAGAGGTAATTGAAAGGCATGCATACAGTAAAGAGGTGTGCACACATTCTATTGAGAGAGGTGTGTGTGTGTGGTAGAGTGGTGTGCATGGTAAAGAGAGATGAGAGATTTGCCAAAGAGAGGTGTGAGAGGGAGGATGAAGAATGGTGGGAGCAGAGATGTTTTTTTTTAGCACCGCGTCTTACTACCCGTTCAAGTTATACGCTCTAAGTACTAATTACGCTAATGGATTAGGAATTGGGAAGGTTGAATTAGAGGAAGTGAACCCGCATTTGCGTGGAGGGAGAGTGAAAAACCATTTAGAAAAAACCACCCCAGTTCACCCGACCGAGATTCGAACCTCGATCTCCCCGTCCTCAGCAGTCAAGCTCAACACGACAGGCTCGTTAGCCAACTACGCCACCAAGGCGGGTCGCAGAGATATTAAAGCTTATAAGAGAGAGACAAGAGAGCTAACTTTCAAACCTAATGTGGAAACTCAAGAGATGTCCAAACTAAACTAAACTTACATCACTTACTAAATATTTTTAACTAATCTCAATACTTCATTAATTATTTTACTAACCTTAAGGCTATAGCTTAAAACTAAGTGGATATTGAGTGTAACTTAGATTTTTTGCCATGGTATTATAGGATATTTTTGTTTTTTAGGATGAGGATGTATTTTTACTTGGAATAAACAATCTTATAACCTATTTTAAATTATAGCTTATTTCAAATGTATTTAATTTGTGAGTTATTGATAATTAATCGACTTTATATAATATTAAAAATTCAATGCATAGTCAAAACAAGATTGCTTTTTTTTTTGTTAAAAAAATCAAACTTCCTTGTCAGTTAAAAACATTTTACATAAAATAATGAAAAAGTCCAGCTTTTGTTAATACAAATTTTTGCAACCTTTTAGAAATATATACAAAAGTATTCTCAATTTAAAAGAAAAGGATTCTTTATCTTCACAATACATTGAGTCTTTTTTTTTAATTGATTTTGAGATGGGTGGAATAGATAGCAGCAAGTATGCAAGTGAGAGGAGGAGAGTGCAGGAGGAAGAATGATGGAAGGAGAGAGGGAGATGGAGGCATTTTACTAAACAGGCCCGGCCACAGGCTGGAAACAATTGATGATGATATGAATTTTGTCAGCAACATTTTAAATATTCCTTTGAACATTATTTTACTGATTAATAAATTTCACCATAAAAGGAAAAAAAACTACTTGACTTGTATTTATCAGTATTTGTTTGAAATTTTACTATTTGATTCGAAAACAAGTGCTATTCCCACACCCTGAATACTAATCCACACTGATAAAATCATTTATATTCATAGTATCTTCCTAATGATTTCAATAAATGCTCCTTGATTAATAAAGTTTGCAATAATTGGCTAGGTCCTAGCTTATTTGTTTTTTCTAACTGGTGGGTGTTAAACTGGGGTATATTTTAAGATTGTTAAGTTTTTAACTATTTATCTTTTGTTGAGTTGTTCTAAATTACAATTCTATAGTAAAAGGCTGCTTAAGATTTTGTTTAATGTTTAATTGGTTGTTGTGCACAAGTTGATGTAAAACTGGATTCTCAACTTTTTTGTTTGTTTTATATATACTTTGTCTAAATATTATTTTATAATAGTGTATACCTTGTTTTATACTAATTATTTTACTGATATTTTATTTTAATAGTATTGTCAAATGTTATTAGCAACTAGATCAGTGTTGGTGAAAAGATAACAAGGTTGAACAAAATAGCTTATATTGTATACCCATTGGAAAAATTACTGGATCAGGAATATATTTATTCATTTTGGTATCTGTGATGTAAAATTTTATATTTAGCTTGTTATTTTCAAGTTTTATAAAATTAAAATTAAATTCAAATAATATTTTTACTCTTTCTATGATCTCAAAAAGACTGGGCATTAGATTTCTAGAGATACTGTATCAACCAAAATACAAGAAAAGTTTGTTGGACCTGCTTCGGTGGCCGCATGGTCTAAGGCAGGGATGGCAAAACTTATGCCTACTGTGTCATTTAAAGACTATTTAAATTTTGAGTTAGTTTAGTTTGCCACCTCTCATTTAGATTTTTATGAATATTTAAAAATCAAAACTTGATGACTAGGCTTATTATGAAGTGTAATCAATAACTCAAATCAAATTGTAAATATTTTAATAATACCTAAATATTAAAGAAGGAAAATTGATAAAATTGTCAAAGTGAGTGTCTTAGACAATATTAATTTTAATAACTTAAAGTAACATCCTCAGGACTGCAGAAATAGTATTGACTTAAAAAAATTAGCCATGTGTGAAAGTTTTATTTGTATTTATTTTTCCCATGTCAATGTGCCTTGCAAATCATGTTTGCGTCCCACCCAATGGCAAGCGTGCTATAAATTTGTCATCCCCAACCTAAAGTGTCGCTCTCACATTAGACTATACTGCCAATGACATGGAGATTGGATTTTGAATCCTGATCGATTATACTGAGTTTTTTCTTTCTAAAATGGTTTTCCACTCTACCTCCATGCAAATTCAGGTACAATTCCTTTAAAATTCAATCTTCCTCATCTCTTAACCCATTAGTGTAATTAGCCCATATGTGTATAACCCAAACTGATGCAGTACTTAGAAAGAAAAAAGTTTTTTTCTGACTTATTCAAGCATTTAAAAACCTTCATTTTAGAATTACAATTAAAATAACCTGTTGTAGTAAGTTAATCTCATAAGGTCAAATTTGTGACTTGTTTGGTATATGGACATAATAAATTGACTTTGCCAAGTAACTGCCACTTGTGTGCCGAAATATTGGGTTTGGAGTAGCCGATATAAGTTTAAATATCAGTTATGTGTGAGAAGTTAGATATGATTTCACTATTGAACCACTATAAAACAAACCTAATGGTTCTCAGAAAAACTTATCATCTTGTATTCAGGAAAATAGTGTAATCTGCCAAGATTTAAATATTAATAATATTAATTTTTGTTTAGATACTTCACATCTCATACAAAATATTCTATTTAAATTAAGTGACTATTGTAAATAGCTCTTCAAGTGGCTTAGACTCAATACACCAACTAGTATAAATTGCCCCTGGACACAAGACAAACTAGGATAAATCAGTGGTAGAGCATTGACATGCAAATCCAAGGAGCTAGGGTTTGATTCCAGGGAAAGGTTTTCATTTATCACTCAAATGAATTTGATTCAGTCGGTACCGATCATGCGGACATCCGTCACGTATCAATCAATTTATGATACACATGAACTATTTAATTATGTTTTTTATTCAAATACACTTGAATATTATGTTGCAAAATAATTAATTTGAAACTTGGAACTGTTACAGTATTCCTTTATTTTATTGTACTAGAGTGAAACCCCATTTTAGGCTTAGAAAAAAAAGACCACCCTAAATACACTCTTTGTATATTTTTAAAAGTTTCTGTCTAATAGGCCCTACATGATCAGTCAGACTGTCAGTATTAATAAAGTAACAATTAATACCGACAATCTGACTGATCATGTAGGGACAGTACTGATGGACTGATGAATGGACTTAAAATACTGATGTGATCCGAATTTTCTGATCACATCAGTATCAGTCTATCAATCTTTTTATAATAAAGGAAATTGATAAAACTAAAGAAAAAGGAAAAATAAACTACTAAGAATAAATTTTCCATTTTTCAATGGAGTAATCCATTGTTTGTGTTATTTGTACTCTCTTCTTCTTTGTGTTTGATAAAGGCAACAATGCCGAAATATTATTATATTTGTGTTTAAAATGTGTGTGTGACTACTTCTACTATAGAAGACAGAAGAAAGGAAGAAGATGTCACCTTTGTGCATTGGATTCTTCCCACATCTTTCCTCTTTCCCTAGGTGGGCTTTCTTCATCAAATTTATTCTTAGTAGTTTATTTTTCCTTTTTCTTTAGTTTTATCAATTTCCTTTATTATAAAAAGTCTATCAATCTTGCAAGTGGTGGAAGAGACTGACAGTAAGACACCATGTGCGCACGCTCATCAGTATTTTCTTTAGTCTCAATAACAAACACAAACTACACACACCTTTTTCTTATCATTTATGTTGTTGCACGTTGCATGCAGGAGCTGAGACTGATACAAATAATTACACAGTGTACGGTCCCGCTGTAAATACTGATCCATACTGTCAGTCAGGCTGTTGTTCTCAGGACTGCCAACAGTCTGACATCGTGTTGGGGCCCTATAAGGGGTATCATTTAGTTAACATACTTTTTGAAATGACAACTCTACCCCTTCTTCAACTATTTAATGTCACTCAAAACTTTTTATAATCTTCTCTCTTCTACTGTCACTTTAAGTATCGGGTAGGAAGGGAGATAAATTTTGAATAATGAGTTTCTTTCTAACTTAAGTTCAGGGCGGCTCAAGATAAATTTTGTGACCAGGCAGAATTTCTTTTTTGGCGCCCCCTTGTATTTCCGGGATATTATAGAAAAATTTGAAAATTATACCCAAACCTAGCAATCCCAAAACTAACGTAGCCTTGGCACGATAGAAAAATTACCCTCCCCGCCCCTCTTAATATAAAATAATCTCTAAACCTAATATAGGCTAGGAATATTTTACATCTTTCTAAGAATGTCTACAATCGCTTATATATTCGCCTATTAAAAAATCAACTTTTATTACATATTACATGCTATATTTAAATTTGTAATACAATGTAAACATTTATTATAGGCCTACATCAAAACTGCACTTCTTTTTTTTCTCACTTTCTTTTCTACAAAGTCTTTAATGATTGACTCTATGTGAATCTCTTGAAGAACATCACATTCATTTGACATTATTGTTAGTCCTACTAAACATTTCTGTGACATGATGGAGCTCAAGTACAGTGGTTCTTAATTTTTTTTCACATCCATTCCTGTTTCCAACCTGTGGCCCGTATCAGTTTTTTATTCAACCCATATATTTTCCACTAGTGTCTGGCTAGGCCTGTCGTAGCTTCATATGCCATATAATCCAACTTAAGACTAGGACAGGCACAACATCCAATCTCTGGCCGTTAATTCATCACTGTTAAAGGGTATAGCTGCATTTCATCAATGATAAATTTTCGGCCATGGCAGGAATCGAACCCGCGAGACCCTTAGCTCAGTAGGCAGACATGCTACTTGCTGAGCTAAGTTGTCGGATAGTCCTTAGTGAGTTTTAATTTGGACAAGCTTTCTTCTGCAGCAACGGTCACTGTAAGAGTGGGTAGGATTTGAAGCGCTACTGTTATATCTGGAAACTATATTTGAAGTATTTTGTTTGTTGGCAGTGATAAACTTTAATACATCTGATGGGTCATTTACATCTTTTTCATAATATAATAAAAAAATTAGCACAAATTATTGTTGTTGCATACCATTAACTTTACTGTTATTTGTCAGGTATATCTGCAAGTTCGTAAACTTTTGTAACTGTTCATCCCTTTCCTGACTTTTAATCCCATACATACAACTAAATATGTAATGCTGTGATAATTTTGAAAAATTGTTTGTTTTATGACTTAATGGTACGTTCCGATATGTTTAAAAACAAGTTGTCTTTGAATGTCTCTTTTTAGGACCCACATTTAGTTCATCTTGTGACTTATAGTAAAATTGATTTTTTTTTTTTACATCAACCATCATCTCTTGAAAATATCTCTCTGACAGCATTCATTTTAAGAAACGTTTTATTTTTACAGTTTGCTCAACTGCCTTTGAAAATTTCATGTTTTCTCTTTTAGGTATTTTGCTGCTTATATTGATCCTAATGAGAATTGCGTGCCAAACAATTAGACAAAACACAAACTTGAAACTCTTTATCTTTCTGAACAAACTTAATGCTGTGCTCTTACCAAATGCATCAATTCTCAGCTCAGCTGATACAAAGTATCGTAAATTTCACCAGACTGATAGCCAAAAGGCGTTATAGCATCATTACGACTTTCCCCTTGAGTCTCACTAAGTAGGTTTGTTGTAAAAAATGACACTTTCCCAATACACAAACCATCGATGAGTAGAGGCATAAAAATAATTATTATACACTTATTGCACAGTGCTGAAAAAGGCCACAGTTTTATTGCGAAAAGAAGAGTAGGTACTACATGGTACAAACATTTCCTGATGGTTCATGTTAAGGATCCTGGTCTGGATGCAAACATGTCCACACCATTGTCATCCTTGTTCACATATTTTACACAATATTATCTTCATATCTTCCTGTTGAGTCAAAGGGGTGTATGGTAGGGATTCTCCTGTTGAACACACTATAGAGACAAATCCCAAAGAATGCCCTTGTATACATGTCTCTCTTTATGATGCAGCGCACAGATTGAATAAATAGTCATTTGTTTGGCGTGGCTTATGTCAAGGTTGCAGTCTAAAATAATTGAGTAATATTTCAATTTTGATAATTCAATCAAAATATGTTGCTTAGTCTTTTAACCAAACAGTTAAATTACTTCTTTCTGGATATTTTCCCCTAAATAATGAACATGATGTGCCTCACTGTTCAGTTAGCCCTCTTATCTTTCCTCCGCACTTGCACCGGCCGCGCCAACCACCTTCCCTACTGCCTGGACTGGCCCACAGTCCATGTTCTCTGAGCCGTCCGTGACGACTCCACCTCAGTACCCAGCGCCAACGCTCGCTATTGGCTCGCGTGAAGGACACTGTTTCTCGCGTTTTCCCGCACCAATGGGAAGCCCCTGTTTTCCCCATTGGACAAGGCCAGGCAGCAGTGGAGGGTATATAATACGGTGATTTCTGGAGCTGTTTTTAGTGGTCACCCACCTTGGCGAACCACTGTTACTAAAGAGCATTAATAAATTGTCATCATTTTGGAAAGAGCATTGTCATCGTTACTCCCTATCCTTCCGCAACTATCCCTTACCTCCCATCGCGACTCACGTTGCCGGGACTATTCCCCTGCCTCCCACCGCGACTCACGTTGCCGGGACAGTTCCTTTGGCTCCCACTGCGACTCCGTGTTGCCGGGCCTCTGTCCTCTCACCCTCCAACCTGATCGTCCCTTCCGACAGGATGGGATACACCTGCCGTGCCGGCAAGGCCCGCCAACAGAAGACCCTAAAGAAGACAGCGACAACCAAACAATACTCCACCCGTGGGCCCCTCTTTGACGATCCCGACTGCAACCACCAGACCCCAAACGCCAACATTCTGCTCCAGCATCTCCAGAGTGTCCTGCCCCCGAGTTAGCTAATTCCTTCCCTAGTCTTCCCCTCACACCGACCATCCGACTCCCACCTACTCCAATTTCCCCTTTTAACCCTGAGGGTTACCATTTGCATACCCTAGCCACCCCAGAACCCACCCATGTTTTCTCCCCCATCTCCCTTCCTTACCCCCACCCACTGGACCCGCGAGATCGACGCCTAGAGACATCACTGTCTAGCGACTAAAACCTGTTTTATTATTAAATTGCATGGCGACATTTCAAGCTTTTATATCTACAAAAACTGCATTTAAATAGCTTTGTAAATATTTTAATAAGTCCGGCCTTGATACTTTTTGAGTTTGTCTTTAAACCCGCCTGACTTATGTTGATCATCTAACACTTTGAGAAGTAGTTTAGTCTTTTATGTTTTAAAAATTTGAGACTCCCTATATCACCAACCTTCTTATTATTATTATTAGCACCGCGTCTAACTACCCGTTCGGGTTATACGCACGACCAACCTTCTTAGAAATAACTAATATTTAAAATGAGTTTGTGGTATTTGAAGTTATTCCTCTACTACATTCTTGACAAATTTAAATTTTCTACCTCCTACATTACGTGTACACCCCTAACCCCTCCACCACCCTCTCCTTCCTTATTTCCTGTAGTCTCATTTTGAAATTTAAAATGTTCAGACTTTATAGTTAATTTGGGTGGTCCCTATCTCTGTTTGACGAATTACAGTTTTATACCACACAAAACTAGTTTATCCACTTGTTTTGAAAATGTTAGCCTTCCCCTCCCCATTTCTATAACTTCCCCTTCAAAATCTCAAATTTAATACTTATTTGGTTATCTGAAGCCATACCTCTACCAGCATGCAAAATTTATACTTTTTACCATATTTAATCTGTTTTATAAACTTCCCTTTATTTCCTGGATTCCCACTATAAACTTTGAAAATGTTGGACTTTTAGAGTTATTTGGAGTGGTATCTTGGCCTATATGTAGAATTTTAGTTTTATACCACACTGAGAAGAGATTGTTTCTAATAGTTTTGTAAGTTTTTAACCACTCAACCCACTTTGAAAAATTTTAAATTATAACATTCATTTGGATATCCGGAGTTTTATTTCTACCCGTCTTTTAAACTTTAATTTTTGACCTCATCTCAAAAGTTATTACTAGCTATAGCTTCCCCCTACCCATTTCCCATAGTTTGGATTTAAAATTTTCATATTTTTTTGTTTATGAAGAGTGGTCTAGCCCACAGAGTAGTTGAATAGATTAGTTTTTTGTAAATGTTGAGGACGCACCATTTCTTCAACTCCCACTTAGAAATTTTAAATATTAAGATTTATTTGGTTATTTTGAAAGGTCATTCTACCTACTTGCCAAATTTAAATATTTTATCAGAGCTAAAAGTTGTTTTATTTTATTTTATAACCCTTACCCCTTACACCTCCCTATTTCCTGGAGTCCCATTTAAAATTTAAAATGTACAGACTTATAGTAATTTGACATGTCCCTTTACCTTATTTATACATTTCAATCTTCTATCACACTGGGAATTAGTTGTTTCTATTAGTTTTGTAAATATCCCTAATTTTTCTATCATTTAGAAATTTCCATTTTAAGACTTATTGGTTATTTGGAGTTGTCCTCCTAAACGAATGTCAAATTTAAATTTGCTAGCACACATAAAAAGTTTTTATTCTGTTTATATCCCCTTCTCTATGTCCCAAAGTCCCGTTTATTAAACAAAAATGTTCATACTTTTATAAACATTTAGGTGACCTGGTGGTCTAGGGGTAAGGTGTCAGACTTCTATGCTGGCGGCCGGGGTTCAATCCTCGGTCCCGGCAAAGATTTATCTGATTACCAAACCCTTCCTTCACCTCTGACAAGACATCTTGTGAATGTGGGGAATGCCAGGACTCCACCGTGGTTCGGATTCCACGTTAAACTGTAGGTCCTTCATTTTATCTCACAATCACCCTACCATTACACATTAGCGTAAGTGCGTACAACCTGAATGGGTAGTAAGACGCGGTGCTAATAATAATAATAATAATAAATAATAATAATATAATCATTTGGAGTGGTCCCATTGGTTGTCTGCAAAATTTAAATCCTCTATTACCCTGGAAAGTATTTATTTATATTAGTTTTGGTAGTCTTGAACATACTTTTCTCCAACGCACCTCGGAACCCATTGTGTGGATGCCATACATTAATTAATTTCATATTAGTATTCTGCGACCCGATAACCCCCATATATCAAATTTCATCTTGATTGGAGGACATAGAATTTACTGCCCTTTTTTCTCCTTTAGGCGATTAAATTTGAAAAATACTAAGGTTTTCTCACTCAATTCTATATAGAAACATTAATTTTAAATTTGAAGGCACTATGTCCACTAGTTCAAAAAATGCACGGTCAGTGAATTTTTAAAACATTTGAATCCCTTTTTCATTTCTTAAAAGTCAATGAATTTCACAAAATTCGGTCCTATCTCTGGTCTAGAGCCATAAAGAAACTTTAACTAAAAATTTCAAATGTCCATGTTTGAAACCATTAAGCTCTTCTAACAAAACCACAAACTCCCCCACATCATTTATTGTCTCTACAGGCAAAGTTGGCCCTGTAGTTTGGAATTTTAAGCAATAATGTCTCATCTCCGTATATCCACACTTGTGTTAATATTATTAAATCAATATTTAGATATATTTTTTTAAAATAGCATTTGAAATGGACTATTTGGCCGAAATTAATTGCAGATAAATGTTTTCAATAGATGATTCTTGTATATCAGTTTTTGTATCCACTAAGTGAGAAATAATGTTTTAATAAAGACAAAACTACAAACGAGTTTATAAGTTGTAAAGTATTAACTTGTGTTCATATTATTAAGGCTAATAACAAGGCCTACCTCAATAAATAAATGATATAGTGCACCACACAGACTATCTCTCTCCTTTGTCTAAAAATGGAAACATTTATTTAAAACTCATAAGATTTGTGAAACTAGTTAATATATATTTTTGCAGAAACATGATGGAAAAAAAGAGCATCTCATTCCACCAAGAGGCATAAATGAAGGAAACGTATTGTTCATTATTCATATTTTACAGATTTTACATATTTTCATCAAAAAGCATAATAATAAACTCCCGTTTTATGAGACTTCCATTTTTTTTTAAATTGCCAATAGCCATTCAAGAATTAAGTAAAAAGATTTTTTTTGGTTGGTGTGATCAGTAATTTCTTTAGTTTTAATGGAGGTGGACAATATTCATCTTAACTAAGGATTTTATCAATGTTTATGGCGAGACAAAATCTAAAAAAAAAAAAAAAACATCCTACAGACGCACAGTCAAAAAGGTTGCACCTAGCGATGACAGATGGCGCTGAAGCGTAGCCTATAGACACACACAGCTATACATAACTATAAAATGTCATTTATTTATGATGTGTTACACCTAATTTTACTGCTATAAGAAAGTTTATTATTATTAGCACCGCATCTTACTACCCATTCGGGTTATACGCACTTACGCTAATGTGTAATGGTAGGGTGATTGTGAGATGAAATGAAGGACCTACAGTTTAACGTGGAATCCGAACCACGGTGGAAGCCTGGCATTTCCCACATTCACAAGATGCTATAAGAAAGTGTTTTTTATAATTTCACATCACCAATCTTTGTGTCTAAAATAATATAATTTACCAAATTATAAGAAAATTACCTAAGATCGATAAGGAAAGAGGGGGAACGAAAAATCTTATGATCCCCTAAGTAGGAATATTTCGGGGAAGAGGGGTCGAAATAATGAAAAAAATCCTTACATAATATATGTAGAGCCCTCTATTGGTTTTATAAAAATATATTTCATGTAAAGGGTATTTTAATTTTGTTACAACCTTAAAATTATGTTCATGAATGGTTAGAACGGCCATTTAGTTTATAATGATAAACAATGCCCAGATACGAAATTTAATAAGAATTGTTACAGCAGATTTCAAGATAGCTTGCTTTTTCTCTTTTTTACCTTTAGTAAACTACCCTCAATTATAGGGTAAGATATCTAACTCCAAAAACTCCTTGGGGGAACCTTATAAAACCATATATACTAAGTTTTAGCCTGATCAGTAAAATGGTGTCGGCTCTAGGCCTAAATATACACACACAGGCGGACAGCATCGCAAAAAACACCTTTTAAGTTTGGGGGGTTGACAGTTATCAAAATTTGAACTTTTTTATGAGCAAAGTATTTTTTTCTTCAAGGTGTCGAGAGAAAGTAAAGAGTGTCTATTTACATAAAGATAAGAACAAATCATAGTCTTATACGCTTCAATGGTGCAAACACATTTCTATTCATTCTTAAAACTACTTTCAACTAAAGGCTCAATGACACTATGGAGTAAAATAAATCACAATTTAAGAAGCAAAAGGTAGTAAATATTACATTGAAAACTTATGTAAGTTTTTGAGTCCATACAGACATCATGTTCCATGTATTTTTTTTAACCTATCAACTATAGTTAGTTAGATACCGATATATATTTGATCTTTTACACACTTTAACAACTCAAGTGGCAACTTTTTTTTTGCTTCTACAGAAAAAGAATTTTTCACCCAATCATTTTGGCTGACCTCATAAACAGATTCCTTAAATATTTTTGAATCCTAATTTTAGCAATTTGACGTGGATGGCAATAAAACACTGTGCTAAAATCGCCACTCATTGTCATGTTCTTAAAGAGTCAAGTTCAGTCATAGGAACATGTCAAAAAACCTTAAACTTTAGCCAGACATAGATCCAGTTTTCCAATAAATGTGGTCACCTTCCCACTTGAAGTGAAAATGTTCTATATAGACACCTGCATTGACATATTTAAAAATTAAGTCTTTTAAATGTATCAGCAAAACACCAATTTGCACAATAAACTTCTCATTTTTTATTCCTAGGATAGTCACTATCTTTGAGGTTAAGACTAATTTCAACCTTTAGTTCAAACACCCTTGCAAGCACTTTCCCACTTAACAACCAGAAGGCATCAGAGTAATTAGTAGTTGGTCTTGTCTTAATGTAGCTCATTATTTTAATGATGGAACTAAAGACAACACTTAGTTCTATAATATTGTTTTTTGGTGTGACTCCTTGTGGATCATACATTGAGTCAAGATGGCATTGGGAGCCTTCCCTTTTATGAGAGCTTGCATACCACTCCTTTCTCCAGATATGGTGGAAGCACTATCGTTGCATACCCCAACACAATTTTCCCACTTCATCTCACTTATTGTCAAAAAATCATTTAGAATCTTGAAAAGTCCCTCAATACTGGCATTTCCCAGAATTGGCTTGCGGAACAATAGGTCCTCTGTGACAGTTATTTTATGGATGTACCAAACATAAGCTATAAGGCGGACAGACTTCCTTCACCGAGTCAGTGGCTTCGTCGACCTGTAATGCAAATTTTGACAGTTTGAAAGTTTCAGTTAGCTGTCCTTGTATGACTTGCCCATTGTCAAATACCCACCTTCCTACTGTATTATTTGCCAGAGAGATATTCCGGACTAGATCTGCAGATACTTAGCCAAACATTTCATTGGTTTCACCAGCAGTAGGTAAAATGAGTGTCTCTCCAACAGAATGAGGCTTCTTACATTCAGCGATCATATACAAAACTTTGTGTGATGCCAAGAGTCTCTTGGTAGGAATACTTGTTTTTATCATTGATTTGGACTGTTCAGAATATTTTTCTTTAAAAAATCGCACGGATTTCCTACATGCTGACTGTGATTGATTCCACCTTGTTTGATTACATGCTCTCTGGAGATAAAATAGACAGATACAGCAAGCTAAAGGGTCTCTGCTAGCCATCTTTTTCAACACTAGTGACAAAAAATCTTCAATATACTATATAAATTTTATTTTCTTATAAGGTTTTTCCCTGCTGCACCTAGCAGAACTTATTTTTAAGGATTTATCCATGTCGGTATTAATTATACCCCCCCCCCCCCAGTAAATCCAGTAAAAGGTTATAGTATCAAAAAAGTATTGAAGATATTGTTGAGGACTTTCTGGAGGGTTGGCCTAGCTTTCTGGAACAATAACTTCATTGGTGTGGCAGTCGGATGCAGCTGGAGCCGGGGTATTTCCCTCAACATTTTGGTCTTCACGCTGAGGCCTATCGGTGACAAAACTCGGCGCAAAATCAAATTCAGTAAAAAATTCCCGGTTGAATGGAAAAATGCCTGTGCTTTTGAAATCCACCCAAATATTATTTGGCGTCATCGCAAGTGGGTAGGCCCCGAATACCACTGTGGGAATATCATAAATTCTCATAGTCTTTCCCAAATTATTAAGCATCCAATGGTCACAATCTGAATTCATAAATTTCTTCAGTGGTCCAAAAACAGACTGGTCTAATGGCTGAAATTTGTGACTACAATGAGGTGGAAAATAAAACATCACAATTCCATTTTCTTTGGCATAATTTAGATCGGCGACACTAAGTTGGGACCTGTGATTGTCTTAACACTAACAACACTGGTTTCGCACATGTGCTTTTTGTGTGGTTATGGAAATACTTAAGAAATTCCAAAAAATGAGTTTCTTGCATCCATCCTGAGGGATTTGCTGCACCCTGCGATCCAGCTGGGCCACAAAATGTTTTCTGTAGTTAACCCGTGGAAATATATTAAAAAAAGGTTGGATATGATTACCAATTACGGACACAGAGCACACCATCGCCACAAGAAAACCTATCTCAGCTGACACGATACTGCCAATTTGCCTATATCCTCGCCAATCTACCACTTTGTCAGGAGCTTGGACTGTAGTCACACCAGTCTCATCCATATTCCATGGGCTTGAAACTTATGTCGCGTCATTACTTCTGTCAAATTGTTGAAAAATGAATCCATATTAGTTTTATTAAAACTAGAAGCTCTAGCCAAACTGGTTGCCTCTGGTTTTCTAATGTAATGGAATAAATTAAAGGAGCAAGAATGGTGGAAGAATAGAGGAAGATGGAGGCATTTCACTAAAACGACCTGGCTACAAGCTGGAAATAGTCGATGGTGTTGTTAATGATGATTTACATTTAATAGTAATTATCATGATGACCATAAACCAGTGTGCTTATTATGTAACCAATCTTTGGCCAACAAAAGCATAAAGCCTACAAAATTGAAGAGACATTTGAAACTAATTATTTTATGATTTCTCTTAACATAGTCAATAGAGTTAATTCAAAGAAAGTTGAAGTTTTAAAAAAATTAGTGACTGTTAAAACAAATTGTTAATTGCATTGTATAAATTGAGGAACCTAAATTTCACCTAAGATTTGATTTAAGGTTATGATGGGATTCAAACCAGAGACCATCACCTTAATCTAATAGCTAAAAATAATAAACCATAGCCAATTGAAAAAGAGCTGATTTTACCAATCACAGTTAAAATAGCAGAAACAGTGCTTGGGAAGAAGCAAGCAAATATGCTAAAGAAAATTCTTCTCTAAAACAGTAGGGCTCAAAAACGAATTGAAGAATTTAACAATGACATGTTTCAGCAACTTATTGGGATAATTAAAGAAAGTTCAAAATCTTTTATTTGGCTGACCGAATCGACAAACATTACAAACTCAGTTCAATTAATAGTATTATGATATTACTAGATAGCTGTTGCCCGCGGCTTTGCTCGCGTGGAAGTTGATTATATACAAATACGAAAATATACATATGTAGTTACAGATTAATTTAAAATATTACGTTACGTTGATGACCATAACTTGACCTCAGATCAAAAATAATGCAAGTCCGATACAAACTTTCACCCCCTTTTTCATCTCTTATTAAATAAAATTTCCAAAATTCCTGAAACACGTATTTATTGGTTTTACGTCAATAACCGAAATACAAAATTTTGTTTTATGTAAACTTTCATACATATTATCATCCCCTATTTTGACCCCTTCGGGGTGGAATTTTCTAAAATCCTTTCTTAGTGGGTGCCTACATAACAAAATGAATATACAGTCCGAATTTCATGCTTGTAGCCTTGATAGTTTGCGCTTGGCGATGATGAATCAGTCAGTCAGTCAGGACATGTTATATTATAAGTATAGATTATGACAACTATGCGTTAAGATTTACTATTTTGTTACCCAATGGATGGACATACAACTGGCGAAGATACTATTTTATAAAGTGGATGGCTTATATTTTAGAAGGGGAAATATGGTGTTGCGTGCGTGTGTGTGTGCATGTGCGCATGCCGCAGGCTATTGTAAAATTAGCCATTTTTTAGAAGGTTAGAAAATGCCTGCAGATTTAAACAGTTGTACAAGTTCCAATAAACTAGGGATGGGACCTTGAATCTTTAAACATACTTGAGATTCGAGACTCAAATCCCTAAAAAAGATTTTTTTTTTCAATTGAAATTTGCTTTAGAGTTCTAATACTGCTTATTGGTGGCTCATAACCATTTATAATTATAAGAAGAACTTAACAACCAGGTTCCTGACCGATAATTTAACACTTGACTATATTATTTATGAATGTTATCATTAATGGATTATAAGAAAGAATGTTAACATTTAGTTACTATTTGTATTTTCTCCTTCAATAAAAGAAAGCACACTTAATTCTCTCCCATATGTGCCACTTAATACAATTAACTAATTTGTTTATATCTGGAGAAAGGCAAATTCTAATTTTTCAGAATTTGTGCAAATTTTTATCAAATAAATTATATCACATCATGCCACCAAAATTCAATCTGCATACATCATTAATAGTTTCTGTTTTGAATCTATATTTTAAGACTATCGTATTGTTTATGAAATGCTAACAATAGATGTTAGTTTTTAAAGTTTGTCACAAAAGAGGCATTTTTAAATAAATAGTAGGCTATTCTATATTCTACCATAAACTTAGTTTACTCTATTCATGGTAATTTTGATATTTTTGTGAAGAATGCAAACATGCATTCATCTTCTGTGTTTTGTCACCTTTCTTTACTAACTTACCGGTAAATAGTTACAATTAATACCAAATTTCACATTAATAACATATTAGAGCTCTAAAACTACTTTCAAACTGTAAACTTATTTAATGTTGTTTATTTAGAACTATTCTCGTACTACATAATTGAGTAATATTTTTTACTATAATATTTTTTTCTGGTTTCTTTCTAAAATAATAACTTCAATGAGTTAAAAATTTAACATTGAAAATATATTATATTGATTGTTTTCGATTTTAGAATATTTAAAGCGTGTGCTGATTAATAAGTTTAATTGCAAAACTAGCACTAATTTAGTTATATAACTATGTTGGTTAACCTGTCTAAAATCAGTGTTGAGACAACATTTGCAATACATACTTTATCAAACTTATCATATTTTAATAAAAGATAAAAAGCCTGTACTTTTTTCATAGGCTTCATTAGAAACATTATTTTAATAATCTTATTTTTCATTTTAAAGTATGAAGCTCAACTTTTATAAGCATTAAAAAGTGAATTGAAATAAATTTCACAATAAGATCATTTCTAGAGAGAGACATTACAACAAGCACATGCAACTGTGCTTAGAGGAATGGAATTGGAACAGAAGACGTGATCTTGCACGATTATTAAGAAAGGACTATAAATGAAATATGAAACTTTACAAGTTTGTAACTGTATGTGATAGTTATTTTTTATAGGGCAAATAAAGTTACAGAAGCATATTTTGGGGAAATATTATTGCATTAAAATGATTTTTTTTTTAAATTTAATAAAAGAATTATCGCCTAGTGACGGAATTATTTAAGAAAGTGTAGAAACCCTGTACAATATAATGTAAAGTAATAGTGATAGCGAAGTAAACCAACCTGAAAGGATAGTTAGGTTAGGCCTAAATAGGAACAAACACATTGCTCTCTTCATTTCTTCTTCAGCTTTACACACTTCCACAGTTACCCATTTTTTGTTAGTGTAGTTTTAATGTCTTTAAAGACATGAGTGTTGAAACCATTAGTTTTGTTTCTATTAAATTTTTATTTGGGTGTTGTTCTTTTTAAATCATGTTCTTTTAAAGTATTATTTCTGATTTAAAAACAAATTTTTCCCTCTATAAAACTGTTTTTCAAGGTATGTAGGTGCTATTAAATTATAAAAAATTAGTGCTATTCTTATTTTAAGAATATTGGGTCATTTTCATACATTTTTAAAGATGTGATATTTAAATTTTGTTTATTTTCACTGGTGACATTTTAAATATACTATTTCACTTTTAAAATAAACAAATATTTGCTCTTAATATTTTTAAAATATGAATAAACTCTACTTGAGCTCGGGAGCTTTTTGAAATACTCGACTCTAGTTTTTACTCAAATGAAAAAACCTGAGCTCGCAGACCCCTAGTAAATATGCAACTTTATTTGGTAAAAGTCACTCTAATCAACACAATGGTTTTTTGAAGTTTATATACTAAATCATTTACAGTACTTCCAATGTTTAAAATTCAAGACAAGGTAACATTATAATAGATATAAAAGGATGTTTTTTATTCCAATTTTGTTTTTTATACCTATTATGATGCCTAATAGTGGTTTAGCTAACATAATTATAGAACAAACCACAGACCATTAATGTATCATTTAACATGAATAAAATATATAATATATCTCTATAAGGACAACCTCTTTTCACAATATGAGGTACTTGTATTATATTATATTAACATGAATAAAATTATAATTATTTTTTTTTACCAATGTGGGTAAGTCAATGTATTATGAATATCATGTTTTCTATCATTTAAAATTTAATTCAAGTTTAGATTCAATGAATATTCAGTTTTGATTAAAAGAAAAAGAGAGAATTTGATGCATTTCTAAATAAAAATCTAAACTTAGATTGACTAAAAAGTAAGGTGGTTTTGTTACCAAAGATATTTTTATTTTATATAAATGAACATATTCAAACAAATCCTTATACAAACGATAAAAGTATTTCAAATTGAGGTACTAAATGTCTATTTGAAATAAACACAATGACTATTAGCTTGGACTATATTCCATTAAAAGATATTTTCTTTGTTTTCTTACACCAATAATGATATAAAATTTAGCCTATAACAAAAACTTTTTTATTCTTTCAGCTTTGCTCAGTTTGAATGCCAAGGATCAGATCCTATTTTACTTGTTTTCCCGATGATAACACAAATATAAATAATTTAAATTCTTGTTCTGAATATTACCAACCTATGGATAAATGTTCAGACTGTGTGGTGGTATCCACTATTACTCAGAAAATTGTGACTTCTTCTTCACGGTTTTCCAGGAATTGTTTTCCATGCTCTAAAACATAAAAAGTTTGTTAGTATTTACTGTTCAACAACTTTCATAGTAGTATAAGAATATGAAAAACTCTAAAAGATAACAAAACAATAATTTATTTAATTGGTATTAAATTAAGCCTTTGCAAACCTATGTAAATTTGAATCTAAATCTAACAATGATTCAAAATTTAGAATCTTAATACTGTAGTATATTTGGAAGAAAGTTAGTCAAAATTTAGAATCTAAAAATTAATAAATCCTATATTCAGATTTTATGGGTTTAATTCAAAATTAAAATCCATATTTCATACAGGGTTCATACGGTCCTTGGAAGACCTGGGATTTAATGTGTCTTTGTTCAAGGCCTGAAAAAGTCCTTTAATTGCTCTGGGCCTTGAAAAGTCCTGGAATTTCCATGTTTCCATATTTATTTTTTAAAGGGTTGTGAAGAATGGCTGTAAAGACTGCGATTTAAGGTACTGGAGCGGGAAATATCTAGCTTAGAGATAGTCGCACCCATGGGTTGGGATCTCTATAGGGGCAAGGGGATACATACAGTGTTTTAACTTCTCTTTACAAACGCATTAGTGTAACTGTTGATGAAATACAATGTTTTCTTTAATTTCTTACATTTAAAAATCTTAATTCATGTGCATTCGCCATTTTTTTTATAAGTTGCTCTAAAACCGTACGTCATTTGTAATGATTCTTTTAATATTTCTGACTACCTATTAACACTTTAAGCACTTATAACTACAGTTTTGCACTAAAATGCCTGCTGATAGTTATTAGTTTATCTCCCATCCACCTTAGCGCTTAAATTTTTGTTTTAGCTATACTACAATATATTCTGAATCTAGAATGATTACACTAACCAACAAACCAAGAAGAGTGAAGTGACATAAAGTTAGATTTCTATCTTTATAGTCCTATCTGTTTATTAAATTTACAGAAAAGTTATTGTTTTTCATCTATTTAAAGTTTTGTATGGTTTATAATTCCTTTTTCTATTAACCTGTTTCGCTTTTGGTAGTACAAGAAATAAACAGTTTTAGTCCTTAAAAAGTCCTTGAAAAATCCTTAAATTTATGTTTCATATAAATGTAAGAACCCGGTTCATAGTTTCCTAACAAATTAATATAATCAGTCTGGAAAACAATTGTGTGGTACAGTGAATCTTAAAGGGATCACATGAAGGACAGTTGTTTGTGGCAGTGAATACATTTCACTTTTAAAAAGTAGCTAGGCCGACCTTTTTGTAAGTTTCGATCAACTTTTCCACTATGAATGAAAAATGGTGTGATCTTAAGACACTTCACCTTTTAATAGTAGGTAGTGCTATTGATTACTTTTTTTTTAAATAAACCTAAAATACATCCAAAGTCTAGAATGATAATAGGCATTTTTTTAAATATTTTATTATTGGATTGGATTTGGAAACTTAACATGTTTAAAACAAATTTGATTCAAAACATTACTAAAGAAAGCCTAAAATAAAAGAAAGGGCGAACTCAACATCACAACTCCCCCCCATTATGTTCAGGAACACCTGTGGTGCATGTTCATAGTCCTAATTTGTGAAGGTTGCCCTTCTTTATGCCTCAAAATAAGGCTCTAAAATAAATGTCTCTTTTGAACATTCAGCATGCAGGCAATAAGGGTGAACTTGCAGTCCCCCTCCCCCTTCTGCTCGCCAATGAAGGCCACAAACCAAGAGAACGCTCTTTGTCACAAGTAAGTTCATGCTCTCAGCTTATGCGAAGCTAGTGTTTTTCTGTTTATTGTAAAAACTGTGATGGCAAGTGTAGTGGAGGGTTATCCTCGTAAATAAGTTCAAAATAAAGATGCTAGGAAACAATTTGGTGCTATTTTTCTTAAACCATGAAGAGTGTTGAAGCACCCCGTGAAAGTGGAGAACTGTGCAGTTGTGGGTGCTTTAATAAGGTAGGCGGGAATGCCAGGCCTCCGCCGTGGTTCGGATTCCACGTTAAACTGTAGGTCCTTCATTTCATCTCACAATCACCCTACCATTACACATTAGCGTAAGTGCGTATAACCCGAACGGGCAGTAAGACGCGGTGCTAATAATAATATAAAATAATAATAATAATAATAGGTAGGCCTACCTAAAGTTCAAAGTACGTATTTTTAACACATTTTGGCAGTTGGGAAATTACAACCTACAGAACGCTTATTTGTCAAAACTCGTGCATAGTAATGACTTAAAGAGATCGTACATCAAAAGCAGGTCGGGATGTATTGAATACACTGTAATTTGTGATGGTGAGAAATACAAAGTGTGTTGAGCTGATTTTTACAACATTTATGGCATAAAAGAGAAATGTGTTCACGTTCCAGACTAAACAAAATCAACAGGAACATTAGAAAGTAACTTGAGAGGCAAAGGTGAATATGTAAACAAAGTAAAAGAAGCCGACGTGTCATAAGATATAGAGCACATTACATCTTTGCTCGTTGTTTCTAGCCACTACAGTTGGGCAAATAGCCCTCATCGAAAATACCTCCCAATTGGTCTTAACTTAAATTCATTCTACAAACTATATAAGGAATGGCTTGACCCTTTTGGTGCCACAAGTTAATTTGATCGGTCCGCCTATACTATCGTTAAAAGTGCCATGATCTGATCTGATCCACTTACTACTGTTATTATTATTATTAGCACCCGTCTTACTACTCGTTCGGGTTATACGCAACTACTGTTAAAACTGCCAGAGCTGATAAGGTCGACTCTCCAGATTTGAGCTAGCTCTCGCTTTATCTCAAAGATAGTGTCATAGTATCATATATCACTGGAAAGAAAACATTTCCCTCTAGTATTTTATATAAGGTTGGCAATAAAAATCAACTGTAAATAGTTTTTATTGGAACTGGGAGTTTAGTATATTTACAATGGCGGACAGTCACGTACTCAATGCGCTAAGTTCAATACTGGTTTACATACGAGCTGCATGGAAAAACTTAAGTGTAGCTAACATTCATATTGATGTAAATAGTTTTTAAACAGTTTTCAAATGTACGAGTTAAATTGTTCTGAGTTTAGAAAAATATACTATTCATATTTTCATTTTATGTCATGTGAATGAAAAGATTCCTTTACCAATGTGAGTAAATAAACATAATAACTTTATTAATTTATATAATATGTAAAAAAATGAAATTATTCATTATAAAAGGTTTTTTGAAAAACACATTCATTATGTGTAGGCCTAAATATTTATTCATGAGATAAGCAATATAATAATAAGTCTTGCTGTAAAGTAAGCAATAATGCCCCAAAAATATCTAATTTAGGATAGCAAATAAAAATTATATATTATATATAGTCGAAACTTTTTGGTTTCTTATATAAAATTAAATGCACTGCAACAAAATAATAGTGAAATGTATATATAATTTTTTAAATATGTTAATTTGCCTTAGTTTTGGAAAAAAAAAAATTAAAAAATAATGTAGACATTAAATAATTTTAATTAAATTGTATTAATTCAAGTAAGGAACAGTAAATGAGGATTTAAATGATAGAAAAGGTAAATCAAAATTATCGCTTCATAAATAAGGATTTGGTGAATTTTCTTGCAAATCCTTACAAAAATGAGGAAACAGCTGTGGCATTCTTCGCATACAAAACGTAACAGGCCTTTTGGCACTCTTCGCGCGCAAATTCTACAACAGGTGTGGAACCAAAAGGTTTAAAGAAAACCACCCTGAAACACAGCCACTCTCGAAGCGTTTTTATAGAGATATGTTCAATTCATTCAACATTGGGTTTGAGCCCCTCCCCCCAGTGCAATTTTTGTGACTTGACTGAAATTTCAATTAAATGAACTACAGAAAAATAGTTAGCAGAGTATTGAACGCGTCAGAAAACTTGAACAAGATAAGGAATTACACTTGAGATGAACCAAATCTCCACAGACTCTCATTAAGTACTATAAAAACAATGAAGATTATGACACTTTGGCGATCACTTTTGACCATCAAGAGGCGCTACCAGCCTCAAAACTCACCAGCTGGATCCAGTTCTACAAATGAAAGCTCTGGACTTACAACTTCAGTTTCCATAACATTAAGAACAGGTACATCAACTATGTATTTATGGGATGAAACTACAGCAAAGCATGGGTCTTGTGAGATGGCTTACAACACTACTTGTGAAACATTTAAAGTAATAACAAAAATATTATCATGTTCAGTAAGAAGTGTTAAGAACCTCAATATTGTTCATGCCAATCTATCACTGCTTCATAAAAACAAATGTAATGTTATCAAACATTATTACTTCGTGATACGTGGCCATTCCTATCTACTATGTGACAGATTTCGAGCACATAGAAAAAGAGATATGACATTCAAATGCCTATTCTAAAAACCATTATGCATACTTCATACAAAAATACAGGGAAATAAAGCCTTTAAGGTAGTAGAACTCACTCAACATATTGTAAAAAAAATTCCACAGCTTTGCAAAGGCATATTATGAAAACCCTCTTGACAGGAGAAAAATTTAAAGGAACAGTATTTGAATCCAGTCAAAACTACAAAAAAGGATTTTACATCCATAAAGCTTACAACCTAAGACAAGTCTATGATGGGTGTGTGGAAATAATATAATATTTAGATTTGGCTGTAACCATAACTAGCAAATATAATAGCTTAGCTATCTAATCAATCAAGATATGAGCATCTACACAATTGTCATTGTTCTATTGGCAACATAAATAAAGCCCTCCTGAGACGAAGATGGCTGCATTATTTGAGAGCTTGTGATCTTAATTGATCACACTTATGTAACTGACAACTTCCACACGTCCATCATAGACTCTGCTTTAAAGTGAATAATGACCCTGGGCAAACGACGACTCCTAGATATCTCAGTGGTTAGAGCATTGCCATACTAAACCAAAGGTTCTGGCTTCAATTCACATGTATGCAGGTGTCACTTTTCAATTTAAAAAGACTATGATATAATGATGTGCAAAGCTTCAAAAAGTTGAAGTCGAAGGTCAAATCTCCTTCGGCTTCGAATTAGCAGATAAAAAGACATGCATATGTAAAGTTTACAAAATAATTTTATAAACTCCATGATGTAAGTAAAAATTAAAATTTAATTGATAAGTTACTAAGCTTATCGGTAAGACTGTGTGCATTAATTATTAATATAGTCCTTAGGTAACAAATAAGGAAATTTTTCTGGCCCTTGTTACTGACAAGATCTAAATTATTGTTATTATTATTAGCACCGCTCTTACTACTGTTCGGTTAACGCACTTACGCTAATGTGTAATGGTAGGATGATTGTGAGATGAAATGAAGGACCTACAGTTTAACGTGGAATCCGAACCACGGTGGCGGCCTGGCATTCCCCACATTCACAAGAGACAAGATCTAAAAAATTAATTAATTTAAAAATTAAATGTAGCGTTAAGTGGCAACAAAAATCCTAGGTAGCTTAGACTTCGACTTTTCTTCGAGTTTCAAGATTCGCTTCGACTTTGTTTTCCATTTAAAAAGTGGCCTTCACACACTCCTAATATGATATTTAGATGGTTATAACCCTAACTAACAAATATTATAGCTTGGCTATTTAATTGAATCATGCTTAGAAATTGTCTTAGCATGTCAACATGCTTAGTTCTGAGTAAAACCCACTTGAGACTGTCATTGTGAGATTTGTATTCGAGAATAGTGTTTGGTGGAAGGTTGAGAACTCTCCGCAGTGTGTCTCGTATTCGATTGTTGGTTGACAAATCTGATGCTGTCTTATTCCACACTGATATGATATCCTCCTAAACAATGAGAACATTTCTTGATGAAATATTACTTTTCTAACATTTTTTTTTGTAAATAAAAAATACAGCTAGAGCACCATTTCCTTGTTCACTATGCTAATATGATAGTATTATTTAATACTCATGAAGAATATAATAGTATTTTTTTAATACCCATCAAGTATAATGCGCATTTTGTCAAAATGCAACTATCCAAGTGAATTCTTTCAAAGGGTTAACACACGGTGAGCTTGATTCATATGCACTTCCTAGATGCATTCTCAGCACACACACATTTTTAGTTTTAGCTTTTCTCCCTTGGTGTAACGTCATGCCCAACTCTTCATTCTATAGCTCTTTACCCCCGCCTTGGAGGCTAGAGGCCAGGAAATTGAAACTGTCAAGCAAATACAAGCCCATTTTTGTGGGACGCAAGTTGTGAAGAAAATATAAATAGGGATTTACTATAATGTAACTGATTTGATAATGATCACTCAAAAGAATTTATACAAAATTATTCTTGGGAAAACAAAATAAAAACCTATTTTTACTTAACATACTAAATTCCACAAAATGCTTATAGAAAAAATTTAAATTTTTTGCACTGCTTCTTACTATCTGAGCTAACCCAAAATTTTCACAAATGGGTTATAGATGAAGGTAGAATTGACATAAAAAGTACCCACATTTGGTTGAAACAGATTGTGAAAGTATTTATAAAATAGCTCTCAATGTATCAGTCCATGATTTACCGTATTGGCCCGAAAATAAGCCACACTTTTTTCCAAGAAACAGCTCTCATAAATCTCTAATGCGGCCTATAATTGCACTCTTAGATAATACACATTCAATTTTGTACCTATAGGATATGCATGTTGTTAAATCGATATATCTCGCCACCGCTATTTAAAAATAAATGAACATTGATAGTTGGCAAAATTATTTAAAAATAGATGAACCATGCATGACAGTTGGGAAAGTTATTTAAAAATAGATGAAGAATTACTATCTTATTTGTGTGTACAATATTTGAGCCATAATGGCTGCAAAATAAAATTATTTTTTCAGCACATTCTATCGGCAATATATCGTGAGCTTAAATATTTCTAGTGAGATTTTGTTTCAGTATGTTGGTCAACATTTATTTGCATGTGAGAACAATAATTTAGTGCGTGTATTAAATTCGGAACATTTATTCTATTGTGAGAACAATAATTTAGTGGGTGTATTAAATTCGGAACATTTATTCTATTGTGAGAACAATAATTTAGTGCGTGTATTAAATTCGTAATATTTATTCTATTGTGAGAACAATAATTTAGTGCGTGTATTAAATTCGGAAGTGCAATATGACGGATCATGTCGAGAAAAAAGCGGGTTTTAGCCAGGGAATTAGACGAAGCTATGATGCCAATTTTAAATTAGCGGTGATAAACTACGCAGAAACTACGAGTAATAGGGAAGCGGGAAGAAAATACGGAATTGATGAAAAGAATATACGTAGCTGGATTTTAGAAAATAAACTTAAGAACGCCATCTCAACGCGAAAAGCCTTTCGAGGACCCAAGCATGGCCGTAATCCAGAAATTGATGTGCGTGTTCTTTCTTTTGTAAAAGAAAAGAGATGATGGATGTTCAATAAGTCGTGATGTAATCAGATTGAAGGCACAATAAATTCCAAGAGAGCTATAAGTGCCACATAGGGAATTCAAGGCAAGCCTTGGGTGGTGCCGAAGATTCATGCGCAGAAGTGATCTGTCACTATGACGAAGAACTTCTCTAGCACAAAAGTTGCCCACTGACTACGTGAGAAGTTAGTGAAATATCAACGATATGTAATTGGTCTCCGTAGATGGAATGACAATCTTCTTAGTCAAATTGGAAACGCTGATGAAACACCCGTGTATTTCGACATGCCAAGTAATACTTGCATGGATGAAAAGGGATCCAAATCCATTGTGTGCAAAGACCACTGGCAATGAAAAATTGCGCATTACAGCTATGTTAGCTGTAACTGCTGATGGTAGGAAGCTACCCCCGTATGTAATTTTAAGAAGAAAAACCCTCCCGAAAGAAACCTTGCCCAGTGGAATCATTGTCAGGTGTCAAAAGAAGGAGTGGATGACAGCAGAATTAATGTGCGATTGGCTAGCAGTGGTGTGGAATAGAAGGCCTGGAGCTCTTCTAAAAAAGCGGGCAATGCTAGTGCTTGATGCATTCAAAGGGCATCTTACTCCAGATGTGACAAATAAAGTGAAGGCAACAAATTCAGATTTTGTTATTCCAGGAGGTATGACTTCACAACCACAAGTCCTTGATGTGATTGTGAATAAACCCTTCAAGGACAACCTTCGAAGTGAGTATTCAGAATGGCTTTTGTCAGATCATCCCCTAACCCCTAGTGGCAAAATTAAGAAGCCTTCGTTGAACCTGCTTTGCAAGTGGATATTAACTGCTTGGGGAAGGATATCCGTGTAATCCATTGTCCACGGATTTAAGAAGTGCTGCCTATCCAATATGATGGATGGCACAGAAGATGATATTTTGTGGGAGGACCATTCAGAAGAGACCAATGAGAGTGAAGAAAGTGACACTGATGAGAGCAGTGATGAATAATTTTTCGTTCATCTCAAAGTGTCTCATTGTTGGTCTATTTTTTTCAGTGATCACATTTTAAGTGTATCATTATTATTTAATTTCCAAGTGGCCTCATTTTTAGTATGAACAACTTACCTTTTTTTCCAAGTGATTTAATTTTGAGTATGAATAACTTACTTTTTTATTTCCAAGTGACATCATTTTAAGTGTAAATATTGTGAGTTTTTTCTATGAAAGTGATTTTACTTAAGTAACCTAATTTTAAGTGTAAGCACCTACCATTAAACAATTTCTATTTTCAAATGATTAATTAATACACTAATCATATTTAAGTGGAAATATTGTTTTTTCTCTAAAAGTTGTCGAAAGTTTAGGGTGCAGCTTATATTCGGGGACGGCCTATTTTCGGGCCAATACGGTAAGCCCTAACTTCGCTGTCACTGGCATATCACTCTATTGGATGAACCCAAAAGTCTTGATTTCTTTTTTCTGTCTTGTATCCTTTAGTGTAATATGTATGCTGAAATTGCTTGTACTCTAATTCATCTTGGTTGTGTGACGACAATTATCTAATTATTGCAATGTGCTGAAGAATCACATTTTTAGTTAGTGGGAGGAGAGTCACTGTATCTGTTGGCAAACTGCACAGTACAAAGTCGTTCATGTTAAAGCTCTAGAATCAAAATGTGCTGATGTGCATTGTGAAAAAGGTCGAAGTAAAACCAACTAAGCTATCCAAACTCTCTCTTATTTCTTAAGTTCCTTTAAATAATGTTAACTTTTAATATGTAAGTTAGTCACATTACTGTAAAACTGATGCTTTTATTTTAAATTTAGAATTCTACTTAATTATAAAAGCTGCTTTAAATTACTATGCATTATGTTGGAAGTAATTATTTCTAGAGAGGGGTACTTTGAATATTCAAAGCCCTAAGGATATTCAAAATTTGAGGATTATTTAAAAAAATCTGATTTTTTTAATTTATTTATTTTCAAATTTTCTATGTGAATTAATTTTTCTGGGCTATTATGTTGTTTACTTAATTTTTTCCCAGCAACATTACAGGTTAAACCTAACAATACGACTCCAAATCATTAATATATCACTATATAAAAACAAAATCCAAACATACCAACGTGAAAAAATCTTTTCCTGCCATCTAAGATTCAGATTCAAGAAACAAACTAATTATTTTACCCAACTTTAATTATTGCCACTAAAATTTCATTAATGCTATTACTATTGTTACAATCAACAGAAGTATCTCACCTGAAAGCGTATGGACACCACAGCCCCACATATTTCCTCTCCGACCATGAACTGTTCCCCCAACATAGCTAGGACCAGATTCTCCCAGCACCGAGAAGCTAACCCCTTTCGTAACCTCACAATCCACTTCCCACCTAGTGAGTTTGCCTCATCCTACAAACACACAGCTGATATAAAGAAAATAACAAAACATGTATAAAAATTCCAGATAAACTCAAATTTGGAATGTTCATTAAAATTTAACATAAATATTTTTGAAATTTAAATATTTAATTAAACCAGATTAAAAAAGAAAGAAGTCTAATAGGTCTTGATGGAGCCTTATAAGAATTATTAATTGCATTAGACTCTCAATTATTAAAAATTGACCCAGATTTTAAAAAAAAAGGATAATCGCCAAGGTTAAAACAAAAACTTAAAATTAACCAAAGTACCTAGCCTTTTATTTAAAATATGAGAGCAAGAAAGTTTGTTTTTTCCCTGTGTTCACTTTACAGCTATACATGCTACACATATTTTACAGCCATCAACCTTTAAGTAATCGAGTAGGCTTTCAATATTAGTTGAAGCAGCACTGCAATTTATACTTTGTTCTTGTATGAGGGTGTCTTTTTCATGGTTTGTGTCATCAGTAGCTGTAGGTTCATTAGTAGTAATACAGTGCACAATCTGTCATCATTTACAAATTATCATCTGCGTGTATCAAATCATGCACACATTCACAAATTCATGTATCCTATCACCTATGTAAATTATTCAATAATGTAGGCACCACTTAGTTTAAGCTACCAATATCAAAACTATGAAATACTTCATCATTCTTCATAAAAATCTTTCATCGTGATTTCTTTAGAATATAACTTTTTATCAACCTTCGAGCAGCAGATAGTTCATAGATGGCATCAAACATGGCAAGTTTTTACTGGAAAGCAAGTAAATCATCATCTTTTTTTTATAGCAAATTTCAGTAATAAATTTGTTCTGTTTAGCCATTTTTAAATTGTGAATGACTCCTTGTTCCAATAGTTCAGGGTGTATGTATATTTTAAAAATATGTTCCCATCATCATATTTTTTAATGTCTTCATTTAAATGACTTAGAACATTGTCCAAAAGTAAAACAACTTCTTGTGAAGGGCCTAGAAATTGTAAGAGCTGGCGGATTCCCAGAACATATTTTTTCCAAACCAATCCTTAAACTGATCCATCCATGCTGATGTATTGTTGTTATAATCTTTTGGTAAAATATACAAATCTTTAACATTTGCAAAATTTCAAGGTTTTCTTGCAATTCCCACAACATACAAATTCAATAAATGAGAACCAGCATAATTTCCATAACATCAAACTGTTAGATGTTTTTGAATGTTATCAGGGATTTCAGCCAAACTATATTTTAAAATTCCCTGACTTTTCCAGGTTTTCCAGAGACAACTTCCAACTTTTCCAGTAGCTAAATGTTACAAACATTATTTTATTAGGATCGCAAATTAAATAATGTAATTATATTTCTAGACACATACATAATTTGAAATGGTATCACTTGATGATGGAGTTTAAGAATTTCAGTCTAAAGTAATGGGCTATTGTAGCCTATATGCGTGTGAGCTAAGTTAGCAGTTAGATCATATTGAGTACACAAGTACAGATTAAAATAGTTTTGAGACATTCTTTTATAGTTTCTTATTCCAATAGTGTAATCGAATTCCCTCATGTGCACAAAGACATGACAACTTTGGCTAAAAATGCGCATAGAGGGTCAAGATGATGCATAAATCACATGTTGGTTTTGAGAATTGAAACTAGTAAGTTATACTCAATTGTGTTAAAAGAGATTCGCTGTGACAATTAACTAGAAGAATAATGTTATTTTGACTATTGTATATGAAAGTTGTGTAAAATTTTAGTGACTATGTAAAAATTCCAGAAATTTGATCAAATTCCCTGACTTTTCCAAGACTTTTCCCTGATCAAGTAAATTCCCTGACTTTTTCCTGTTTTCCAGGTTTTCCAGGTTTATGCCCTACTTTTTTTTTTTACAGCAAACATTTCCGATATAAGCCCGTCTCATCAGCATTATAAATATGTCTGGCGCGAATCCCTCTTTATCAAAAAAATGTTGGAAGTGTATTTCAAGTTCCTTAGATGCTGGCACATTTGAGCCAAGTTTTTCATCTTTGATGTAAATTAGACAAATCCCATCCCTTTGAGTAAATCTTGCTATCCATCTTGATGATGTGTTGAAGTTTCCAGTTAATTTTAATTGTTGGAAAAAATACTTTACTTCCATCGTGCATCCAGCCTCAGAAACTGGCATTCACTAATTCCTCTGCTGGTTACATCATAAAAGCATTTCTTTGTCCAAATCAACATACATTGACGTCTTTTGAAGTTTTCCAAATAGACATGCCACTTCCAATATCAGAAAATCTGGCAAAATCGATTAATTTTCTTTATTCTTTTAAAAATATGAGATTTTATTTTTTCATCAACATTAACCTCATTCATTAGCAACTTTACTGATGACCCTTTTATATTTTTTGTAATCATTTCAAGTTTTTGTTTTATTATAAGAACTATTTTATGTTCATAGATGGTCACTTAAGGTTTTTAATTTTTATATAGTAAAAATGATCTGTTACAAGATGGAAAAATACAAACTGATGAGAAAACAATTCCATGAGACTAAATCACCAAAGAATATTAAATACACTATTGTAAAGTAAAAAAAAAAAGTACACATGAAACTATTATTATTATTTTGCACCGTGTCTTACTACCCGTTCGGGTTATACGCTTTAAGTACTAATCACGCTAATGAATTGGGAAGGTTGAATTAGAGGAAGTGAACCCGCATTTGCGTGGAGGAAGGGTGGAAAACCATTTAGGAAAAACCTCCCCCAGTTCACCCGACCGAGATTCAAACCTTGATCTCCCCGTCCTCGGCGGTCGAGCTCAACACGACTAGCGCGTTAGCCAGCTACGCCAGCAAGGCGGGTCAACACATGAAACTAATGCAAACAGCTATGTGCATACAGTGATGAACCCACCTGCTTTGCCTCAAAAGTAAACATTGCACCCAAATAAAAATGAGTCATTATTTTTGTTGGAAGTGGATGTCACCACTTCTGTTCGATGATGTGTTTGCAATTTCACCAATTTTATTTTATAATAAAGGAAATTGATAAAACTAAGAAAGAGGAAAAATAAACTACTAAGAATAAGAATAAATTTGATGAAGAAAGCCCACCTAGGGAAAGAGGAAAGATGTGGGAAGAATCCAATGCACAAAGGTGACATCTTCTTCCTTTCTTCTGTCTTCTATAGTAGAAGTAGTCACACACACATTTTAAACACAAATATAATAATATTTCGGCATTGTTGCCTTTATCAAACACAAAGAAGAAGAGAGTACAAATAACACAAACAATGGATTACTCCATCTTGAATTTTGAATTAAACTGTTAGAAACAAATTGTGCCAACTGTTTTTGGGAGTAGAAATAAATTCCTTGGTTGTGGTTAATATTTATAGAAAACTGATGATGATGATAATAATAATAGACAAGAGAAAAAAGAGAAAATAATAATAATAATAATGTTAAATTTGGAAAATAATATTATAGAAATAAACTATCTTCTGTTGAGGCCTGGTGGTAATCTTGATTTGGTGATCCATTGGTGGGCCAGTTCCCACTGTCTAAGTTGAGAACTGTTGCACTGTTTGGGAAATGCTCTTAATATTAATAAATCATGTGATGCAGAATATATAGGCCTCACTACAGGTTCTCTCAGACAGCGAATGAACAATCATCGCTTTGACACAAACCACAAAGATCCGGACAAGCCTGTACCCATCCATGCTAGTACCCACAACCAGGACTTTCAAACCTGCTACACCACCAAAATATTAAGAGCATTTCCCAAACAGTGCAACAGTTCTCAACTTAGACAGTGGGAACTGGCCCACCAATGGATCACCAAATCAAGATTACCACCAGGCCTCAACAGAAGATAGTTTATTTCTATAATATTATTTTCCAAATTTAACATTATTATTATTATTATTTTCTCTTTTTTCTCTTGTCTATTATTATTATCATCATCATCAGTTTTCTATAAATATTAACCACAACCAAGGAATTTATTTCTACTCCCAAAAACAGTTGGCACAATTTGTTTCTAACAGTTTAATTCAAAATTCAAGATGGAGTAATCCATTGTTTGTGTTATTTGTACTCTCTTCTTCTTTGTGTTTGATAAAGGCAACAATGCCGAAATATTATTATATTTGTGTTTAAAATGTGTGTGTGACTACTTCTACTATAGAAGACAGAAGAAAGGAAGAAGATGTCACCTTTGTGCATTGGATTCTTCCCACATCTTTCCTCTTTCCCTAGGTGGGCTTTCTTCATCAAATTTATTCTTATTCTTAGTAGTTTATTTTTCCTCTTTCTTTAGTTTTATCAATTTCCTTTATTATAAAATTATCTAGCCATTGGGCCACCTCATTTTTGAACCAATTTTATTTTGTTATTATGTATAGTCATATACAAAACTATGTTCAAATTTCACATTAAATTTTTTACCTGCACAATCAGTTAGTTTTAAGTTATATTGTAGAGTGTAGGGTGAGCCTTTTATTAAATAGAATTAAAAAGTAATGCCCCAATTAATGCAACCTCAGATAGTCAAAGCTCAAACTCGTTTGACCATAAAGGTCACATTGACAGGGTGTCTATTGAGTTGGAAAAACAAAAATTGGTGACTTTTTGGTGACCTTTTATGACCACAAAATTCCTTCGATAAACGGTTGAACTTTATACAATGCATTTATAGGCATAATGCACTCACATTCAACAGCAAAGTTTAAATAGGTGGTGTCAGGATGAAAACAATCAAACAACTTGCTGCTAGCGCATGGCATCATAGGTAGTGGATGGCTCGACATTTGATGCATTCACGTTGTTACAATGCGCAGGAAATTCACACAAACATATTTTTGTGAATTTATTACTAAAATATTGAGAATTTGTAGCTTTTACAGGACTTTTGTAACCTCTTTTACAATTAGTAACTTTTCCGAGACTTTCATGACCTCTTTTGCAATTAGTAACTTTTTCGTGACTTTCATGACATTGGTGACCCAGTCGACACCCTGAATGAACACTGAAAATAATGAGGGGGCTGCATTTCATAAAGTTCAATATCAATCTTAAATGGAAAAATCTCAATTTTAATATCCTTACTATAACAATAATGATAATAATATCAAATAAAATGTTAAGACATATACTGAAATGTTTTTCCAAAAATATGAAACTTTATAATTGTATCAAGTGTGTGTGAGTGACAGAGAATGTCAACAAATGATACTACTTATAATGTGAAAACATCTCCAGATTGATGAATACTAACAAACCCTAGAAAGGATTTTCCATGTTAAGTTATGTAGCTTCTTGTTCCCATTACCCATATGTTGAGGTTCAAATTGCCCCCCAAAAAAGTTGTAATGTGATCAATACTCCTTAATCAAATCAACCCACTAATATTTGCAGCTCACTTTAAATTCCATAACAAACAACCAAACTCTTGATTGTTAATTTATCAGAGAGTGAAAGGGAACAAACATAATATGTGATAGTGTTTGGTCTTGCTAGGAATTGAACAAAACATTATATCAGTAGCAAATGCTTTACACACTAGGTTAAGGTGTAGAGCACACCACTATTATTTTAAAATTTAAAAAATAGATTGCTATTTTTAATTTTATTTTAAGCATATAAGTTTAAAAAAATAGTTCACTACTAGAGATGGGTCGAACCCACTATTTCTCAAATCTGAATCTACATTTTATTTTCGAATCTCGAATCCGAATCCTAGCACATTGTCAAAAATTTAATTGATTTACAAATAGACCTACATTACACAATATAGGTTTAAAATGTAAATTAAGATTGAGTTTAATCTTGCTTTCAGTTTAAACAAAGTGCCTATAAACCAAATGGGTAGTAAGACGCCCTACTAATAATTTCAATTTCCTTTATTATAGTGCTGGCCAACAGTCGTAAGACCTATAACAGGTCAGCACTGAAAGTACACAAGTACCTTACAAATACATATATTTACACGAGAAAATAAGATAAACAAAAATGGCTACATAATGTTATATATTGATTAAAAGTTATAAAAAAAAGTAATTAATAATGGTAATACTAAAAAATTGCAATAATAACAAAAAAAAATAAAGAGTGGTTAAAAGCAGTAACAATATGCAAAAAATAAATCAGAATATTGTAAAATTTAAATATTATAGGCAGAACCTCTTAGTGATAAATTATTGATAAGGGATTTCCTTAAATAACTCTTTGAGTTTAGCTTTTCTTTTATGATAAAAGTCTAATTTGACAAATCTAGAATTGGCACTATGTATACGACCTATAGGGCTTACCTTAGAAGAGCTATTGAGAAAAAATAATTTTGGATTACGAGAAGCCCAAGAAGGGATATGAATGCCTAAATGATGATGATGATGATGATGATGATGATTTTAATCAACCCCAACCACCCCTTGCAAAATACAAGTTAAAATACAGCCAAATTAAACTATCTAGACTCATATTATTGTATAGAAATCAAATCAATCAAAATTTGAGTGTCTTTAGCTATTTTTAAAAGTGTTGTAAGAATGAGTTAAGTCTCTAAAAAAACATCTGAAATAAATAGATAAGGTCTCATTATCCTTTGATCAACTTTAATCATCATTGAAGGATTAGAATTTATTTTAATAAAATAGCAAAATTAAAAATACAAACGGATATTTTTAATAAGACTAAAACAACATGCTCGACAGTTAAACATACATTGGAAATAGTTAACTCAATTATGCCTTAGTATATTTTATTATTATTTTCTTATATATCCATTATCTAATATCTATCTTTGCGTAGTAAACAAGAAATGTATTTGATTCTTGCAATATATCGATTTGTGAGAATACATTCTATTTAAAACACGAACATATTTTCGACTCCAATATGTTCATTCTCATTTTATAAAGCAGGACTATGTTTGAATATTTTTACAAATACTTCAATACCATATTTTAAAAAAACTCTTAGTTAAAATCAATTTAAAACCAATAATGAATTAGCAAGTCGTTATTTGATTCTTAAAACTTGAGAGCGCTTACTAAGTGATCAGATTACCTTAATTGAATTTAAACAAACAATCGATATACAATACGTAGGCCGATAGGCATAAATAAACAATTTTATCGGTGTCAGACTGTCGAAAGATTACGGATTAAGTTATGCTTTCCAAGTAGGTCTAACTAAGTAATTTTTGAATTGAAAATATTATGCTTTGTTTATGAGGTGAAAAATTCTACCATCAATCCGGTAAAATACTGAATCCTCGAATCTCAAATACTTGTCAGGATTCGAAGATTCAAGTGGACCATCTCTATTCACTACTATTAATTTTATTTTTAATATATAAGTTCTAAAAAAATTGTATTTGTTGAGTTGTACAAATTAAAGTGCGCCATTAGTTCTAAGTTGCTTTCACCTCCCACATTGGCTTGATGCCGTCCTTGAAAAGATGGAAGTCGCTGTGGCTCTGAAGATCACATGGCCTCGCCAGATGGCTGTACAGGGACCAAAACTGCTCTACAGAGCCAAAGTGGCCTATCAGCTTCAAATTCTGGTCATAGTTCTGGACGGAGGCTGTCTTGCCAGGCGAGCGTCGACTAAACCACAGCCAGTAGTTGTACTGCAGCTTGTGGTCATCAGGAGGGATCACGATGGTGGGCTGAACATAACTTTTCATTATTAGAATACACACCTATAGTGATTTTAGATAAATTTAATTACTTTTTAACTGCCTTTTCAAGCAATTTTTAATACCATTTATTTCATCATTTAAGTATAAAATAATATCAAATTGTCAACAAGGTATTCATTCTTCCCATCGGCATTTATGTTTGGTGTTGGAAAGATTTATAGTAAATAATGGGAGTCCCTAATCATCGATATATTACGACCTTTGTTGAGCAGCTATTAATTATTTTTTCTCTAAAAATTTTGTTCATGTACCTATCAAGTGTATTAAAAACCCAAACTAATCAGAACAAAAACTGTGTCATGCTGTGCTAGTGTTTATCTAAATGAATTTCATTTTCCCCATCTTCTTGGTGAAGTATGAGAACATGTAATTAGGCAAGATATAGGCCTATATGTTAAAACTTAAAAGTAAAATAAATTTAAAAATCTTATTCTCATCAGAATCAATATTATTACTAGCCATATATGTTAACAACAACAATTTAAAGTAATGTATATTTCTAGATGCAAACTTTAGATAACAGCATAAAACAAATATGACTACTGCTTTCACCCCTACTAGCCTATGACCCAAAGTTGTGCCAGGACTAGTTAAATAAAGTATTTTATAAAAAAAAAATTTCAGCATTTATTATGTCTTCTAAATTGTTGTGTGTGGATCAAGCTCTTTATTGCTCTCACCCAGAGAGGTGAAAGTTATTACAACCAGCATAACCTACAGCTAAAATATATTTCAAATTGGAACAAACATAATCACGTTTGTAGCTAAGCTAGGTAATGATAAAACAAATGTTTTGTATTTCAATTATGAATTAAAAATCATTGTTTATAAATTATTATGATACCTGAAAACTCGGCAGGAGAGTCATTCTATTACAGCAACCTACCTGTGGTAAGTACAGGAAGCTCAACCTTGTGACAACAAGTAGTTAAACTGAAGGTGCAGGTCTGAATTTTATTCAAACGGATTCTAAATCTAGCGTTATTTGATTCATATTTTTGTAGGAGAAAAATATTATTTTCATAATAATGTGCAATCAGGTTAGATTTTTAAAGCTTTATGTGGGCTAAGATTGTCTAGTTTTTAATAATTATAACATAAATAAATAATGTATGATAGAGGGAAATAGCCAGCAATAACTTTGTCTCCTCAACTAAAGGTATAAATCACAAACTTGTTGCATGATGGGGAAAAACAAAATTAACTTATGTATTTATTTAAGTTTCTGTAGAGTTAAAGACACCTTGACAGTGACTTGAAAAATAGACTTTTATGATTAGATTGCACTACCAAAAGTACTGTTGAAGCTGTCAAGCATTGATGATCATGGTATATAATTAGAAAAACAATCAGTGAGTGAGTAAAAATCTCCTGGGAAGTCTATTTGTGATTTTAAGTGGAAGTGAAACTCACAAGTGATTCTTTGTTGTCTTTGTGTGAGAGCTTGGTGGGGGCCTCATCCTCTCCACTGTCGTCGCTTGTCTTCAAGCTGGAACAAAGAGACATTTCAAAAATATAAAAAATATTCATATATATCACTCATATATAGTCATATAGTTTTTATCAGTGATTTATCACAAGTGCCCAGGACTGCATTTGTAGTAGGTAAACTCCAAATCATCCGAAATTCTTCAAACTTAAATTTATAATGAGCATAATGAATCTTATAAATAATGATGGTAAAAGCAGCATGATTGTAATCTTAATGGTCCGTTTTTCTTTGACCAGGGAGGAATTGAAACAAAGTTTCAGTGAAATATTTGGTCAGTGTTTGACGTTCATATAGGCCATATATTTTGATATATTTGATAATATAGATTTAATTTAAATTGCAGTTTAATAGTTTTTAAGAATGAAATATTCCTTTCAGAGTCTTAATATGTGTGCATTGTTTGATTTTTTAAGACTCATTTGTGAAGATAATGTGATAATTTTTATAGTGCCTATACATGCCTATTTTGCTGTTTAGTGCCTATTTTACAAATTGGAGCCTTAAAAGGCTTTTTCTATCTCTCTCTTCCTCCCACCCTCTTTTTTTCTTTCTAAATACTTGCGGCTGCCCCGCACCCCCTTCCCCCCTCCTTCTTCACTCCTTAGGTTACTCCACGTGGATACTCGTGATTGGTAGGAAAAACCCATGTGTCCAGCGGTCTGATAGGTTCAGGCTGGTCAGTCCGGCAACAAAGATTTTCTTCTAGCGCACAAGTGTCAGTTCATTCAGTGGTTGTGTATATTATGCTGTTGTTAGATGTGCATATATGTTCATTAATATTTCTTTGTATTGGACTCAGTGTAAATTATTGAACTTAGTAGAAAATGCCTAAAGAGAAATCGTGTAAAATTGTATTATTCAAACAGTGGATTGGTGGTGATAGGAATTTCACAACGGATGGCAAAATAATTTTTTGTCAGCCTTGTTCCAAGGAGGTAAGTTCTTTTCAAAAGGGAAAATGAGATTATTAATTTTGAAAGTCAAGGTTTTTATTAAATATATTGTCTACTGTTTAAAAGTAAATCACGATTATTAGCTATTGTTCAAACTAGCATAACATTACAATTGAAAAAAAAGCAATCTTAGTTATCTTGTTAGGTGATGTTTTGTTAATTTGTAGAATCCACATATATTACTGGGTGAAAATTTCCATTTTTAATATTTAGGTAAAATGCGAGAAGAAGTATCACCTAGAATAACACAAAAATACTGCAATACATATGAAGAATTCTGGAAAGAAAACAGGATCTCAACCATTTTTTCCTAAAGTTAATGACACCGATAAAATCCAAAAGCAATTTTCTGCTGACTTATGCTCTGCGATGGTAGCTGCAAATATTCCTTGGAAGAAGCTGGAGAATCCAGATTTCAATGCTTTTCTCTACAAATATATCAACATGAAGATACCAGATGAATCAACTCTGAGGAAACACTACTTGCATTCAACCTATTTATCCATAAATTTTTATAATAGCAGTTTTTTCTTTCTGGCATTAAAAGATATTAACCAAATTGTATTGATTTAAACTATTTACAGTAAACATTCTTTTTATTTCATTTAAGACAGTTGAGAAAATCTGAGAAGATATTGGAGAATCATACATCTGGGCTACTGTTGATGAAACCACTGACCGCTGTGGCAGATATGTTGCAAATGTTGTTGTTGGAAAACTAGAATCTACAGGTCCTGGGAAACCTCACTTGGTTGTTTCAAAGATGCTTGAGGCAACCAACAGCTCGACAATTGCCATAGTTCTTCGTGATGCTTTGCGTAAGTATATAATGTAATTGCACAAGATACACTGTGTTAATTTAATGATTCGCAGTGCTAGTCCTGTAAAAATTAGAATTATAAATAAGTTAATTTGTTTATATTAGGTGTCCTGTGGCCATCAGAAAACAACGACGAAAGGTTTTTGGTGTTGCTGACAGACAGTGCGGCCTACATGTTGAAAGCGGCTGCGAGCTTAAAAGTATTCTACACCAATGTAATTCACGTGACTTGTCTGGCACATGCTGTTTATAGGGTTGCAGAAGATTTTAGATCACGTTTTCCAAATGTAAACGCTATTATTTCCACAGTCAAGAAAGTGTTTTTGAAGGTTCCATCACAAATCTTCTCATTAAGGCCGCCCTGCCCAACACACCTTTGCCACCACAACCAGTGTTAATGCGTTGGGGTAAATGGCTTTATGCTGCGTTGTACTATGCAGAGTACCTGGGTGACATTCAAAAGGTATTATACAATACACTATCTTTAGGTGTGTTTCCAAATTAAAATTGCAGTGAGCGTGTACCACTAGTTTTATTGATTCCACCTGTTCGTCCACATTAATGGGGGAAAAAAATTGATTTAATGGTTATACTTGTAGAACAATATATTGAAAGAATGGTGAGGTTTGCTATACCAACCGTTTTGCTTGTAGGTAGTCCAAACATTTGACGAGGAACAAGCTGTCGCCATTACAGAAGCAAATGCTGCCATCTCCTGCTCAAGTGTCAGTGCGGATCTGGCATGCGTAAAAAGCAATTTTGGAAATCTTCCTGGAGCAATCACAGCTTTAGAGGCAAGGGATTTGCCTCTTGTGAGAGCTGTGAAGATAATGCGGGGAAGAGAAGAAAACCTGAATCAGGCTTCTGGCTCAGTTGGCACAGCCATTGTCGACAAATTTAACAGAGTATTGCAGCGAAACCCTGGGTGGAAAGTGATGGCAAGTATTGCGGACATCTTAGAAGGACAAACTACATCACTCCCAGAAGTCAAGCTTAGCCCAGCTGATTTAGCTTGTCGGAAGTTTTGCCCATTGACTTCATGTGAAGTCGAGAGAAGTTTTTCACGGTATAAAAACATTTTGTCAGACAACAGAACAAAATTTACACCTGAAATTCTTGAGAAGTATTTGATAACTAGCTCTAATAGTAATTAATATGTGTTTATGGAAAGTGTATGCTGGATTTTAAGAATGAATAATAAAAATGTTGAGTGTTTTGGTACCTTTTTTGCATTACTATGCCTATTTATGTGCCATTTTTTCTTTTTAGTGCCTATTTATTGCCTTTTTACTTTATAATGCTTATTTATGTTCCGATTTTTGTAATTTTTAGGCCTATTTGCCTGCCTTTTTTAAAAAATTTAGTGCCTATAAATCCGCTCCCTAGTCATAAGTAGATATATGGCCAGTTTTAAAACATATTATTAAGAAATAATACTATGGGGTCTTAAGGTGCTTTAGTCCAATAATAGCACCTAGCTAAAACCTTTTATAACAATGTGGCCCTTAAAATCAAGTAGTCCTACAAAAGGCTTTTAAATTAAACATGTTATCTAACCTAAAACCCAATGTTTTTAAAATGTGATACTTGAATCTGGTTTAATAGACTAAAACTTTAAGAAAATTGGTTATTTAAAAGGTTGTCAACATTGAGAATAACATGCTTCGGTGGCCACATGGTCTAAGGTGTCACTCTCATGTTAAACTAGAGTGCCGATGACAGAGAGATTGGGGTTTGAAAACCCATAATGTATAATGAGAGTGAGTTTCCCAAAATGGTTTTCCACTCTTCCTCAATGCAAATGTGGAGACACTTAATCTAAAGTCAACCCTCATCTCTAACTCATAAGCATAATTATTAGTGTGAAGTAGGACAACTGTAATACAGTCGAACAAATCGGGTAATTATGATACATCTTAATAAAATATTCTAGATACCAAAATAATTCTTAAAATAAAATACTTTTAGATGGGAAATTTGTTCTTTGATACATCCCACATAGTTGTGTTTGGTAAATTTTATCAAATAAATAATCATTAATATTACTTCAGGGAGCTTGTATTTTTACTCAAAAACTTTTACGTTTTCACTTCAAACTTTTCTAAATTTAACGTTCAATGAAAAAGCAAAGGCTTGGCGTTTTTGTTTTTGGGTTAGGGATATCTTATCAACATTTTTCAATATTAATTGTTAGATTTTCATCAAAGAAGCCAGAGATATTAGGCTTCAAACTCGAAGAGAAAATATGATCCACAAAAGAGAGTAAATATGCTGCACCAAAATTATGGTTAATTTCCCAAATAAATTACTATTTTAAAGTGGTAATTAAATTGGGAAATTAACCATAGTTTTGATAAATATCAAAATATGCCTGTTTCAAATTAGAGGCCCTAGTTATGTAGGCTATAGCGAGGATATTTCCCGCGAACCGCTCAAAATATCCAGTGTCTCGATTTAATCCAGAAAAACTTAAAAGATACCAGAGAGAAGATATAGCTGAAAATCAAATATCTATTCCACGGGAACCTCAAACCTCATTCTGCTCAGGTTTATCTTATTTAAACCCTCAACCAGATTCTTCACACTGAACTTGATTTTGTGTTTCAGCTATTCATCTTTTGACCCTGATCTCTTCTCACAATCAACTTCTTTTGATCCATTGGAAAGTTCAGTAACTAATTCAATTACTAGTTCTTGAGGATCTCCTCCTCAGAAGAGTAAATAATACCGAGGCTCTAAACATAATCAGAAGGAAAGGGGATTCTAAAGAAAAATGATTAACATCAGAGGAATTTATTGCAAACATTAAAGAAAAAGAAAATATATATATATATATATATATATATATATATATATATATATATAAAAGAAGAAACTATAAACTGTTGCTAATGTGAAAGAAAGTGACAGTGATGACTTTATGGAAAGATACACCGTTGATGATGATAGCCTTAAAGATATCAAATTGCTTGAACCAGATGTTGAAGATCATTTGGAACTCTAAGGACATCAAAGTTGATGATTTTCTTCTTGCGAGTTTCAAGGGAGGAAAGAGAAAGGCGGTAAACTAGAGATTTGAAGTGATTTGTGTCGAATTTGTTTGAAAATTGGTATATTAATTACTTTATCTTAACAATGGTATGCAAAAAGGATAAAATAGCAAGTTTGACCCCCTATATCTTGTGAACTGTAATGATTTAAAATCATTGATTCATTATTTATAACTTATATACTTGTTAAAATTGTGCAGTAAAATTTTGGCAGTCGAATGACATGTCCTCTTTTTGAGACGTAAAATCAAGGGTGGTTCTTGAGGGAAGGCTCTAGGGTGCCGCCAGGGATGTGGGGCGGAAAATGTTGTGATATGTTTTTTCAGCAAATTTTCATCATGTCTTAAATATGTACAGAAATCTTAAACATTTTCAAAAATAATACAAAGATTCATAAATAAACTTTCAATGTTAGGTTAGGGCTGGATTAAATTTGCTTGCCAAGAGTTTTTTTTAAATTTTCCTCTAAACAATTTCTCCGCCTGGCCCATAAAATGCTAATTCCTTCCACAGCAATTCACTTTGTTAAAAAAAAAAGGATTAAAAGGGGAATTTTCTTGACTCCACGGGGAGGGGGAGGGGGTTTCTCCTTTCTAAACAAACATTATTATTATTATTATTATTAGCACCTACTACCCGTTCGGGTTATACGCACTTACGCTAATGTGTATGGCAGGGTGATTGTGAGATGAAATGGAGGAACTACAGTTTAACGTGGAATCCGAACCATGGTGGAGACCTGGCATTCCCCACATTCACAAGATGTCTTGTCAGAGGTGAAGGAAGGGTTTGGTAATCAGATAGATCTGTGCCGGGACCGAGGATTGAACCCTGGCCGCCAGCACAGAGGTCTGACACTTTACCCCTAGACCGCCAGGTCACCATTCTAAACAAACAGATCAATGGGAAACTGATAAGGGAAATTCTCTGCATCCACAGGAGGATTTATCTTGCTACAAAAAAAGAGAAACTGATGGGGGGAATTACCTTTCTTTATGAAATGGTATGTCATATAAGTTAACGCAGGGAGTGAAATTTCAAATCAGAAGACTAAAATATTTGGTTGCCACTATTTTATATTCACGATGATGAAAAATATGAATAATTTTTTAAAAAGTACATACTTTAGCACTTTTTTGTTTTTGTGTGGCGTTGCCTTTATGAACTGAAGTACCACTTGTCAATCACCACTGTCGGGTCAAACTCTGACAGGGAGGGGCCATTTACAGAAATTTTGAACTAATCATCCAGTGTCTCAGTCTTGAGAGAGTTTGTGTAAACCATATTGAGTCTGTTATGGCAGCTGATACATGATGATGTGCTCACTGGTAGAACAGCACAAAATGTGAGAATCTGGAGCAAATTGGGAAATCTTGTCAAACACTTTTCACTATGAATCTTCTCCAGCGTCTTATTCCAAGTCAGTGAAAGAAAGAATAGTTTGTAGTCTGCCCAATCTGCTAACAGAAGATCCACTTTCTCATTAAACAGGCTTATATTTGAGTACATGAAGAGCTTCTTTATTTCTTCTATCCCAAATTGATTTTTTTTTCCTTTGGGAGGCCAATCCAAGGTGTCCAAGGAGTGGAGGATGTGACTCAGCAGTTTTATCTTCCAATAGAGGAGAAATACCGTCACCTGGAAACGGAGATTGAAAGCGCGCACTTTCCAAGGCACTTACACACACTAGTTTGAGACACAAGAATCTGAGCCTAAATAGTTTGGGCGTGTTTGAAATACATTAAAAAGGAAAGTTTTGGTCACCAGACAAAAATGTTTGGCCGCCAATGGGAAGCTGGTGACTAGAAATTTTGTGTTTAGAGTTACAGTTACAGTGAGCAGTAAGAGGGAGCAGTGAGGTTTTTAAATCATTTTGGCAAAAATCTTTGTACTTCCATCCAACATATTAAAATACTTTATATCAGGTTAAATAAGTGAAACAATGCCTTAAACGGGAGAAAAAAAAAAAAAAAAAAACTAGGGTGTGGAATCATTATATATAGAAGTCTGTGAAGGAAAGAAGACAACAGGAAAATGTAAATATTGTGGGCAACCATATGCAAACAACACTACAATAATGAAAAGACATTTGACTATGTGTAAAAAGTGCCCAGAGAAAATCCAGTCTTTGCACCAGAAGCTAATGCATAAAAGTGATGGAACAACTATTTCTGGGAGAAATATATGTCAGAAATCACATTTAAGTATATTTATTATTTAACCTTTTATTCGTAATGCAAGAAAAGGTTGATCTCACTTAATAATAGTTTACTGATGACTGATTCTTGAAAATTTTGAGCTATTTTAAAAACTACTCAAGCAATTTGGTTCAAAATATGTATCTGGTGTGAATTTGACATTATAAATAAAACTATATACTTTTTGAGTAAATGTTGCATAAGTGTAGTTTACTCGTAAGTTATATATGTATAATTCAAAATATTTTGAAAATAGCTCAGAAATATATTAAAGTGGATTTGTGGGATGTAAATGGCATGTAAAATAAAACTGCATACTGTTTTTCGGTGAAAAATTCATTTAAGGGTGGTTTACTGATTACTGATTTTTGAACAATTCGAAATATTTTTAAAATGGTTCTAGGAATTTGTTTTTTACAAGTGGTGAATTTTGAGATTATTCTAGAACAATAACAATGTAGATTTTGGCTTTACGAGAACTGATATTTGATAGCCTACTTATTGAAGTTGTAGTGGGACTTATGTTTTGTTGACTGAAAAAATGTAAAGAAACCAACCTATAACTCCGCCAAGAAAGCGTGAATTTACATGATAAAAGTGGTTTTGAAGTGGAGTTACTCATGATTTATTAGGCTAACATGGACCATTTGCTTAGAGAAAACTTGAATGTTTTGAGTTTACTTAGAATCCTGAATTCACTAAGTGTGTGTTACCCACTTTCAACCAGGAAATTTCAGCATTGGTGAAAACAGCCTAAATACTATATTTTTTCTCAATTTATAATAATTATCCTTATATGAGAAGAACATACTTGAACTAAAGAGATTACAACTGCCACATGTGTAAGATGACGTCACATATAAAAGGCTAAATCGATATAATCAAACGTGTATTAAACACATCTTGGAATGTGTGGAGTGCCAGGCCTCCACCTTGGTTCGGATCTCATGTAAACTGTGGATCCTCACTTCATCTCACAATCACCTACAGTAGCCATGGCTCTTGGTGCTGACTGACAGCTCACAGCTGACATCTGACGGCTTTTAAGCTACCAGACCAATATGTATCCTCGCGACCATTGATCTGCAAAACATGATTAGCAGCTGTCACTTGACAGTCAAATGTAGGTATATACCTAAATGATACAGTAAAGTCAGCTGTGAGCTGTCATCAGCACAAGACCATGGGTTACTGTACCATTAACATTATGTAAGTTCATATAACACCAACTAGTAGTAATAGCGTATTAATATTATTATTGGCACCGCGTATTACTACCCGTTCGGGTTATACGCACTGGTGCTAATAAAATAATCAAATTAATTATTATGATACAAAACTAGCTTTCAAACTTTCCATAATATATGGGGGTGTTCAAGTATTATGTAAGCATCTTAAGGGGGGGGGGGGAGGTAGGTTTGAGCTTTGCTTATTTTTGCTAACAAGGGGGTGGGGAGTCAGAACAATGCTTGTGTAAGACAGAGAAAAATTGACAAAATTGAGGGAGGGCGCATCGCAAACCGCTTGGACTTTGAGCAACAATGAAGATTCTGAGTGGCTAAACGAGGAAGAAGTGGAGAAGCCTACAAAAGTATGCCAAAGCTTGAGTGATCTAGCCCCGCACAACCATCTAGAAACATACTAATTGAAAGTGTTGGGATGTGGATCCAAGGACCTTGGTCATCGGATTAAATGGAGTTTAGGGTGTTTTTATACAAATATAATATCCATTATTTACTAACTTTTTTTTTTGAACTTCAATTAAAAGTAAATTAAATTTTTAAACTTTTATAATATTATAACTTGTTTTAATTTTACCTGTTCAATAAATTTAAATTCATGTATGCCAGTGTCAATTATCAATCATATCGCAATATTAATTTACACCTCTACATTAATAATTACCAGCAATTTATAAATTGCAAGAATTTTTAATTTTTTTATCATCACATCTTACTACCTGTTCAGGCTATAAACAAAATTGCATGAAAAAAATAATGGTTATTCCTGTGAACCAATGAAAAAAGTCGACAATTCTTACATACAAGCAAGAAGGAGGGGGTCAGGCATTTGATTATTTTTGCTTAGTAGGAAGAAGAATGGGTTAAAATGGCCAAAAATGTGCTTACATAATACTCGAAATCCCCTTATATAGATAGTTATTACCCAACCTAGCTTACCCTACACTTATAAATTAAAATTTTGAATAAAATTAAACAAACACACATCTTTCTAATCGTTTGGACTATACACAGTTTTATATATATACAGTAGGACTACTAATTACACTAGTGTGTTAGGGATGAGGAAGGTTTTATTTAGAGAAAGTGTACCCTCATTATTTTGTGTTGAGGAAGAGTGGAAAACTATTTAGAAAAAACCACCCTCATACACTGGACATAGATTCAAACCTCGATCTCCCCATTATCAACAGTAGTATATTGTAGAATGTCATTTTAAGGCACAGACACAGACTCCGTATCCGTAGGTCCATGGTCTGTAGTCCGTAAGAAATCGATGCTACAATATTAGATTGCTCTGGCCACAGAGTCCTTATTCGTAAGTCCTTACTCCGTAGAAGTTGCCCAATTTTAACTTTCTACGGACTCGTTTATACGGACTACCAATCACAGCCGCATGCGCTTTGAAATAAAGAAAGAATAGCAGTGATAGGATCTGTCGCTATGGAAACATATACAAAATGAAAAGATTGCTACATGCGGACCTATTTCAGAAACATTTTTCTAAAAATCTTAACACCCCAGGAAGAGTGGATTCTAGGAAAGTGTTTTCTAAGAAATATTGGCTTTGCTTTTATAGGTTCAACATCTCTATTTGGTTTATTCTCTATTTAATAGCGTTATTTAATTTTTTGTAATTGATAAATTATGGATACTAGTGATTTTCCATCCAAAATATTAGTAGGCCTACATATGTTTAGCATTTTCAGGCTATTGCAAACACTTATTTTAAGTTTGAAAGAATAAGTTATAAATATATTTCTTGTGATTGTTCTTAACCTATATTTTAATATAAATACTGGAAGTTTTCTCAACAAAGTTGTTTTTGGTTTCTTTTTCTTAGATCAGCTGACTGCTTGACGCACGCTCCGTGCTGTGGACTATTTTCTTTCAAAATTTTTGATTGGATGAAGTCTCTTACTATCTCATTGGTTGAAATGGTCACGTGATTATGGAGACTGTAATCACGAGTAGAATTTCTTATGGACCAGGAGCACGGAGTACGGACCACGGACCTACGGATACGAAGTCTGTGTCTGGGCCTTTATACCATGTGGCCTAGAGAACGGGTACTATTCCATTCTTTTGATTTAAGGAAGTTAAGAATAATAGAGCCTTCTTTATGTTAACACCTTTAATATTGTTTTAGTAGGTTATACACATTACTACGTGTCTGATATAAAAATAATTGTGATTGTTTTAAAACCGTGGTCCTTAAGAAATCGATACCACAGAATCAGATTGATTTGGCAACAGATTCCTTATCCATAAATCCATACTCTGTAGAAATTGATCAACTTTAACTTTCTAAGGACTAAACAATTTATTTTGGTGTTTAAGATGGATCCCAACGCGCATGCACATATTTACTAAGCTGTGTCCGTATAAACTAGTCCTTAGAAAATTAAAGTTAATCAACTTTTACGGAGTACAGACTTCCGGATACGGAGTCGTGTCAGGGCCTTTATAAGTAATTGAAAAGAACAATCAAAACAGTTAACAACTTTCTTGATTTAGCCAAATGAAAAGAAATTTTATGAGTATTAGATTTTTTTTTTGATACCCACTTCATCCTGCAACAGCTTGTATTAAAGCACACGTTTTAAATTTTAAACCATGGTACAATGCTTTATATGCAAAAGATTTTTTTTTTATTTCACCAGTTACCATGGCAAATGCTTATGCCTCCACAAATAATCCTTAAACATTATTTTTAAATGTTAGGCATATTAATGCAAACATATTTAAATGTAAAATAAATTAAAATGTGGACGTACGCATCAAATTTGTTTGACATATCAAAAATACTATAGTAAAAATCTAGGCTGACGACTAACAAAATACATACACAAACAGACTAGAATAAGCTGGCAGTAGTTGGCCAACTTAAGAAAATAAAAATAAGCTAGACTATTATTTAGTTTAATATTGTCTCTTGTTAATTAGCGATTTAATACCACATGCCAATAGAAAGCAAAATGGTACCACGAGATTTGTAGTACAAAATTAGTTACACCATCCCACCATGGTTTTCCGGAGTTAAGGACACCCGTAATTTTTTTCGTACAAAAATACGCCTTTGGCTCAGACACCCCTACACGAAAGAATGGGTACCCATCATTTGGCATAAATTGTAGGCCAAATGACTTTAGGTCAGACGACTTAGGCCAAACGACTTTTGTGGATTTAACTTTTAGGCCAAACGACTTTAGGCCAAATGCCTGTTGCGAAATTAATTTTAGGCCAAATGACTTTTCGTAAAATTAATTTTTAGATCATTTATTTAAAGTGTTTGTGTTGTCTTAGGAAATATTCGTTATGATTTGTAGTGGTTTCACTAGATGGTGAGGGTGTGTAATGTTTAGTTAAATAGTATATACTACCGTCTCAAAATACATTTGTCTTCTATCAAATCACTACTTCCCAAGCTGTAGCATTAACGTGTAATACCACTTTTGTGTGTTGAACATTTGCATTGCCAAAGTTTTGTATTAGTTTTTGTACAATTTTATTGCACAAATAAAAAGTTTTGTAATCGAACCAGTTTTAAATAATTAGCATATGAATGTGGCCACTCCATGTTAATAATTTTGTATAATTTTGAATTTTGAATTTTTTCAGTGCCAAAGTATATTTTATAGGTTTTTCTTCGTATATTTCTTTACTAATTTTGTTAAACGAATTAATCAACCATTCGTTTTTTTCATAATTATTTTAACTTAGTCGAGTTAGCCCACTGCTTCGCTCACATTTAAGTTGGGTACATTAACTTATTTCTAGCGAATAATCTAAACCAGGTTTTCTCAAACTCTATGCACTTGAGCCTTATATGAATATTAAAAGTAATTTAATATTTAAGCCTCACTTTTTTACGTTAAAATACAAAAATGAGGCATTTATTATTGCATTGATTTTTCTTTTCTGACAGGAACTTTGTAGGAGTTTATTAAGAATAGACTAGTAAAGGTTTGTAAGACATTCATAAAATATTAAGTTTGTTTTAACATTTTATGACGGAAATATTATTCATTAAAAATATGTGTCATTTGTAAGAATGAGTTTATTTTACTATCACAGATATTGTTCAAGTCAGTCTCTGTTTACATACGAATAACACACAAAGAAGGCCTTTTTAAACTGCCAGTCAATATCTGTAACTCAAATTATCATACTTGATGAGAAATTACTTTCATACAAATGTATGTCGATACAAAGATCAAAATTAATTTTAATGCTTCATAAGTCAAACAGAATATTAATTTTCTTATAGCCAATCAGAATTTAGCAAGTCGAAGAAAGTGAAAAATAGGTTCAAAGATATAACGATGCTTCGCCTCATTTGGAATTCCCTCCCGCCTCGTATCGAGAAACCCTGTGCTAAGCTACCAAAAACACAAGTTCAGACACGTATGAGGCAAGAGCTTGTCTGAATGACGACGAAGCTACATTTACCTATAAGAAGGAACAAAAAAATATTTGCAGTCTTTGCATGAATATTTTCTAGATTACGTGGAGACATTGTTGAAATCAACACCAAGATAAATAGCTTATATTTACTATCTAATAAACCAAACTAAATCTAAATAGCTGAAAAATACCTACATCTAGGACACAACTGCAAGCATGATAACAATGGCTCTTTTACATCATATCCCCTAAGTTTTCCGGCGTAATCTTTCCCTCTACTATGACCTCCAGGTTTTCAAACTGGGTATCATACCGAAGACACGCGAAGAATAAGTGCTCGGCATTCTCCTCTACTCCGCGAAAGGTGGGGCACTCCGGGGAATCCTCACAATTAACTTGTATAGATATGTCCGGAAGCACCCGTGTCCCGAGATCATCTGTGTCAAGTAGTAATTGACAGCTCCGTGGCTGCGGTTGTACCACCTATCCACTTCGGGAATCAAACAGTAAGTCCATCTCCCCTTGATGGAGGCATCCCACAGCCGCTGCCATCGTTGGACTGCCTCGCTGCTCCTGCCTCTTCAACTCCTCTGCGCTCAGCGATGTTAGACCTATGCGACGATACAGGGTCTTCCACTACTCCGCCAAGACCCCAATCGGCAGCACTTAGGCGATAACGCACACCGCATCTTGTGATACCGTGCGGAACGCACTTGCTATTCGTAAAGCGCTCAGCCGGTAGACTGGTGCCACTTTAAGACGGGATTCTTGGAGCGTCAATACATCGGCCCATATGGAAATGCTATACGTAAGGACTGACGTGACGACTGATGACAGGAGTGCTCTCCTTCTCTTTTTGGGGCCTCCCACATTGGGCATGAGCCATGATAGAACAGCCCCAACCACAGATGCCTTGGCACTGGCATGCTCCACCTTCTGCTTAAAGTTGAGTCTCGAGTCGAGCATCACCCCCAAATACCGGATGCACGGCTGGGATGTGATCTCATGCTTACCTGCTTGCAGTGAGATCGTCTCAAGCTTCTTCCTGCTGGTGATCAATACTGCCTCGGTTTTGTGCTCTGCCAGCTTCAGGCTAACCGAATCCATCCACCGGTGAATATATCAAGGCGAGCCCTGTCTGTACAACGTTAATACTAACGATTATTGGAACCGTGATTTGCGGACTTTTGCAACGAAACGCATTGCCTCAGCATTGTTAGTTTGTGGTTTCGGGCTGGAGGAAGTTGCTGATAAATTCAAAAACCTTAGAAATTCTTATTTGCAAGAAATGAAAAAAGGCGAAAGACAGCGAGGTATCTGGTGCGTGCGGGGACGATGTCTACGTTCTCAATATGTATTGGTTCAGTGTGATGGACTCATTTCTTCGGCCCTACCTCTATCCTCGAAGCATAAATCTGACTTGTCACCCCACCCTTCAGTCTCTTCGCATGTTTCTTCTGCCTCCAACGATTCATGTAATCATGGGAGAGTTGAAGAACAGAGCATGCCAGAAGAAACACACCGTGACAGCGAGGAATTTTACTGGCAGTCTATAACATTAATAACAGTACTGAGCTATAATTTTTTTCTGTAATTTTTTTAAAATATAAACTATATATTAAGTAATATATTGGGTTAATAAATAAACACAGAAAACGTAACTGAAAATACTCATCCAAAACCAATTAAATAATTTCCAATGCTTCTGGAATGAATTTGCTGATCGTTGTTTTGGGCAATAGAAACTAAGATTCCTGAGCTTTTAAAACTATCTCAAGTTGCTAAGTACCATAGGATCACTTCTAATTTCAGTTTTGGTGTAACAGCAAGTCTAAACGTTGTATCCATCTTCACAATGTGAGGACACACTTTTTGTAATAAATAATTAAAACTTTCTGGAGTCATTATCAACATCTATTTATACTATTTTGGTTTTTTTATAAGTTCATTTGAAAGAGATATTGGTGGACCCAATTCTTCTCTTCTGGCAATCCAGCCTTTAACCCACCATCTCCTTTTTCTTCGTTATTTTTTTCATCCATTTTCAACTAAATAACGTAATAACTCGTCCCTAATACCTCTGCAATGATACCGCACATCAACAACCTCCTTCTATGATAGCGTTTGAAGCCGAACTATTTAGTCGTGTAATACGCTTCTTTTACCCTATATCCACATTGTAAAAGTGAGAACGAGATGTAGTTAACATACGTATTATCCCTCCAAACTAAGTGGTGTTTACATGGACGTAGAACCACGGCTAAACTTGAGACGTGAAAATAAGGCGTGAAATAGAACCATGATCAAGCTTTGAGGTGCCGTGTTCATACGTCTATTAACCACGTCTCGTTTTCACTTTTGCAATGTGTACAATAGGGTATAAAAAACTTACTACACGACTCACCATTTCGGCTTCAAATGCAGTAATGGAAGGATTGTTGTTGATGTGTGGTATCGTTGCAGATGTATTTAGGGACGAGTTATTACTTTCTTCAGTTGAAAAGGGACTAAAAAATATCGAAGTGAAAGATAATGGTGAGTTAGAGGTTGTATTGCCAGAAAAGAAGCGATGGGTCCGTCAAGATCTCTTTCAAATGAACTTAGCGAAAACCCGGAAGATTATAAATAGATTTTGAGAATGATTCCAGAAATCGACCCTACGGTACTTAGCAATTGGAGATAGTTTTAAAAGCCGGAGTTTTTGCTTCGAATGCCCAAAACATTACTATCAGCAAGTTCTTTTTCAGAAACATTGAAAACAATTAAATTAGTTTTTAATGAGTATTTTCAGGTACGCAGACTGTGTTTATTTATTAACCTGATATTTTACTTGATATAAATTATATTGTTAGAAACAATTTACAGAAACAAATTATAGTTCAGTAATGATATTAATTATAGACTGCCAGTCAAATTACTTGCTCTTATTTTGTGTTTCTTCTTGCATATTTTGTTCTTCAACAACTCCCATAATTGCATGGTTCGTACGGAGATAAAGGGTTGCAGGCAGAAGAGACATGTGAAGAGACTGGAGGGTAGGGTTGTAAACCAGACATATGCTTTAATATGACATTACTTATCTCGTGCTGCACTAGCATGACTCTTTGGCCTCCCATTTCGCGTAGAACACTAGCCATATAATCCCCAAAATGAGAATACATGTCACGTTTCTTTGGAACCATGGATGCTGCTAATTGTGAGACTTCATTTAGTTTGTCCACAGCTGTAAAAAAAAATCTAATTGCTTGTTTGAAGCTGTGATCTTCTGAGGAGGGATGGAGCCCTTTTTATTCTACCAATTTTACTCCACTGATTTTATTCCACCACTCACTGATGGCTCAGTGCTGTTTTCTCTAATGTCAGAATTAACTTACTTTTCGTCTCTTTGGCTGGACTAAGTTTAATCGTCATTAGAATTGATCAGAGAACATTTTGGTTGATTTTCTAAGGTGGGTATACTAACGTCGTCTTCATACACATCCTTATCCTCATGAAGTTCTGAATTTACTGCTATCTTTATCGGGATTTTCTACTTCAAAACCTGAAATAAAAATAAATTATCTACATTAAATAATATATAATGATAAATACAATATACAGTAGACCTTCGATTATCCGTAGGGGTAGGGACATAAAAAAAAAGAGACCCCGATAATCTCCGCAAAAAAATAATCGAAAAATACAACAAAAATATTAATAATTACCATTTAATTTAAAGTATGAAAGCAGAGCAGTATGTTTTATCCCACTGTTCATTTTTTATTTTCTAGCACTTAACAAATATAATGTAGTTTTATGAAAAATTATTTTAACATTTTATATACTTAATATTTCGGAATATTACTTAAAATAATTGAATATTTGGATAATGGAGAGTATACAATTTTGTATATGGTTTCTTTCATAGCCCCAAAACAAGGAACAATGGTCCGCATTGGAGGGAGGCTTTAACCAAAGATGGGAATCTCCTGCGTACGTAGGGGCTTTGGATGGGAAACATGTGGCAACACTTTAATAGCTTAAATAATGGTTTCAGAAAAAATATTATATTTAAAATCCAATAGCTAAAATGAAAAAAAAAATAGTATGTTCTAGACACTCACTCAAGACTACATTATACAAGATACACGCGTGGAAACTGATATGTTCTTATTTGATGCTCTGTAACGAATACTGTTCCAACTTCAATTTCAATGACCATCACATATTGTCCACACCCACTGTGACCTTCACGACTCCGTAGTATGACCCAGTGTTGCCATTAACTTCTCAACTTATTTTCTCACATTTATAACAGGTAGCTTCAAACTTAATTACATTCGTTTGAATGACAAACTTTGTGTAGTAGTTTTACAGTCAAATTATCATTTAGGCTATAGGCTCGTGTGAAGTATTACTATGTTATAATATATTTAAAGCTGGCTCTTAGCTTGTATAGCCTATTGCTTTCAGGAGCCATATTGTATTTAAAGTTCGATAACTATAATGAAATAAGGTAGCTTAAAACTTAATTACATGTGTTTGAATAACAAACTTTGTGTAGTAGCTTACATTCAAACTATCATTTAGGTTATAGGGCTTCTAGGAAGTATTACTATATTACAATATACCTTTTAAAGTTGGCTCTCAGCTTGTATATGGATTTCAGAAACCATATTATATGTAATATTCAATAACCATAATTAAATAAGGTCGATAAGAACCTGATTACTTTTGTTTGAATGGCAAACATTGTGTATAAGTCTTACGTTAAAACGATCTTATAGCTTATAGGCTTGTGGAAGTACTACTATTTTAGCCTAAATCGACTTATTTAAAGAAACAAGTCATGAGTATTGAACTTAGTTATGCTCTTAAAACCTTTTATTAACCCATTTATTTCATTTAACTAATCATACATTGCTATATCCCATATATCCATCAAAATTAGCGAGCCATGTCAAAATGCCACTTTGCATTGTATGTGTGTAGAAGAGAAAGAGATACCATAAGATTTCTTTCTCTCTTACACAGACTGTACTGACGACAGATCAAAAATTTTAGCAGCAAATGTCCATCTATTTTTATTATAGATACCATGAGGGAATCTGTTCATTTTGATATATAGTGGTTGTTTGCTAATTTCTGTCGGCAACACTGGTTCAGCTACTTAACTAATTACTGGTACTAGCCTGTTACATCTATAAACAATAATAAAGTTTAGTTGGAATTTTAAATTGTATAATTATTTTAAACTTTGTGCGTGTAATGACAAATGCGAAATATTTAAAAATTATAAAATGTCTTCTAATAAACAGTATTTTAAAGGAGAATCTACCTCACCACACATCATTATTGTAAATAGATCTGAAAAAGGAAATAAAAATTCAATATTTAAAAGAGCAAATCCTAATAGCCCTTTCATATCTAAAGTATTTATTGATGACCTAAATGGCATGGATATTGTTTCCGATTCACAACAAATAAATTCTAGTTCATTCTCAGAAATTCATATTGAAAATATTTCATCTTTTTCTGTCCTAACTGGAAACACTCCAAACTATAATTCCCTTAGTAATGATTGTCCAGATGTTTTATATTTGTCCAACAGCCAGCCTGAAAATGTGATATTTGACCAGCCAGATAGTCACTACTCATTAGATAAAACTGAACCTTGTCTTCAAGTAAATGTTGAGAATTTTGTAACGTTTCCTGAACATTCAGCTGATGTGACTCATATAGAAATAATCAAACCTAAGCAAAGTGCCTCACGCCGACTCACAGGGCAAACCGAGTTCTCCCTTTCATAACCAACATGTGGCAAGGAGGCGAGCAGCAGGTGACTGAGCCCACTTTAGCTGCCACATATAAAGCTTTCTTTGAAAGCCTGGAGTTTATGGATGAGCGCAAATGTGAAGAATGTCAACTTGAGCTGTTGTCTTCAACCCACCTCCAGTACCATCTGAAAGAAGTCCATAAAAGAAGAACAGTGCTGTTAGAACAGGTTGGTTACTCTAGTTTTATTATTTGAAAAATAACACTTTAGACCTTAGGGGCTACACTCATCTAAAAATTGTTTTTTGTTTTATGATGCAATCTATGGCTTAAATAGTATTTTTACTACCACATACTTAAGAGGACAGAAAATCAAATAACATAGATCTATTAGTAAAGTCTTATAAATGTTTAAGTAGTCATAACTTACAATTAACTTAGGCTATAACAAAACTCAACTTAAATCGTAAAAGAAAAATAGGTTAGTAAATGTTAATTGTTCTTTTTGAGAAAATATATTTCACAAAAAAAAAACACCTTGCAGTTTTATTTATTACATAAGACACACAAAAGTGTTGCTATTGAAATATTTTGATTTGTTAGTTAAATAATTACTAATCTAATTAATATGTCCACCAGAATACAATATGACAACCTTGCATGGAAATAAACTAGCCTACTCTCTGTAATGTATTAATCCAACCAAAATTGTTTTTAATTGTAGGGCTTATTTTAATAGCGTTTGAAGGTTTGGTTAAGCTTGTTTGTTTATTATTTTTATCATCACCATTCAAAAGATTAATTTTACCTATATAATTATTATTATTAAATATAATATATGTGTTTTATTAAGGATTCCTAAGCTAACAATTCTATAGAGTCCATAGGGTCTATCAATCCTTTTTTTTTTTTCATGTATCTACTTAGACCTAATTGAGTTTTTGTAAGAGGGCTAAATAAAACTCTGTCAGATAGTTTTATTAATGTTAAATCACTATAAGATATATCAGTACAATCTGTGTTTGATAAAGGAATAAGATAAAAATAATATGTAGTTATAATAAAATAAATAATCAAAAAACTTAACCAACCTTCCAGAAATATTAATCATCCATGTTTAACCTAACCTTAAATGTCTATTAAAATTCATTTAAATTTTGGTTGGTCATTACTTTTAGAGAATTTCCATGCAAAGTTGTCATGTGTGTATTATATGATAGGTAGTCATTTTAATTCACTTTACGTTACTTTACATCCATTACTCTTTTCATCCTATGTGGCCTGAATCACTTTTATTCAAGTCATATATTTTCCACTAGCGGCTGGCTACCCCGGTGGAAATTCACCAGAGTAAACCATATCAAACTAAGCAAAACCAGATATGGTTCTCTATGGTTTTCAAAGATCCAAAGAGAATCAAGGCAATCCAGACCATTACTGATGTCTGGTTTAGGCATACTATAGTTTTCTCAGGAAACCAGGTACCAATAAAATTCAGACAACACATGGAAAACTTTGCGACCATGGCTAATTCCGATTCTCTATGGTACGAGCTAAACCAATCTAAACCAAAATTTGTCTTGGATACTATGAATGTAAGGATTTCTCTAGAATATGACAAATCAATGCAAATCAGAACGAAGTCTCTGAGTATGTTACTTAGTCTGGTTCTCTCAAGGTTCCAATAAACCAAAGTAAACCAAACTTTGTCTTGAAATCTTTGTGGCTGTGGTTTTGTCTGATTTTCTCTGGAATGTGACAAACCAATGCAAACCAGAACTTGTATGGAAATTTCTGATTATGGTGTTAGTCTTGTTCTCTCTGGTTTCTGAGAAACCAACGCAAATCAGACTTTGTCTGTAAATATCTGATTATGTAGTTTGGTCTGGTTTATTATAATCCAAAGCAAACCAGACTTTGATGAATCAAATAGCCAAAGCTATTATTTATGCATTTTAGTAAGGATTACTCCATCTAGATATCATATTCTGAAAATTGAAAAATGACACCTGGACATGTGTTTGATTCCCGTGTACAGGTGTCATTTTTCAATTTTCAGAATATAAAACCAGACTTTGTCTGGAAATCTATGATTGTATTGTTTAGTCTTGTTCTCTCTGGTTTCTTATAAACCAAAGTTAAACTAAATTTTGTCTGGAAATCTCTGATTATGTGTTTTAGTCTGGTTCTCTCTGGGTTCTGATAAACCAATAAAAAGCAGACACCTTTTAATCCATCTTTATGTGTTTTGGTGGTCGTCCATAAATCATGTATTTTAACACTTTACAATATTTTTTGACCCCTCCTAGTGTATCACCACATATACATTTTAGCCTTATCCTTCACCATTATGTTATGTAACTTTTTACATCCAAAATACTGGTATGCATTTTAAAACTTTGTTTCTGCTTCATGACCAAAAATAGCCACATTTAGTTAACTGAAGTGCCCTAAATTTGAATTTGTATTCAGATTTTCCATATCACGTCAGGTTTTTATGTAATTTTAAAAATAAAATCGACAAAACTTGAAAATATATAAAATTCATATATATATTAATGTTAGTGAGATAACTGTTTATAGTTAAACAGAATGTCCTGAATCCCATTCTGTGTTCAGATTTTCCCTATCACATCAGGTTTTCCTGTAATTTGTTAAATAAAAATGAAAAACGTCAAAGGTAGCTAATTTCATTTTAGGCATATATATATTTATTTAAACGTGATAAGCTAACTTATATAACTGTTTTTAGTTCAAAAAGTGTCTTGAATCCCAATCTATATTCACATTTTCTGTATTGCGTTAGGGTTTCCTGTAATTTTTTTTAAATAAGAACGAAACCCTTGAAAATTTTATCATTTTTTTTTTAAACTTCAAATGAAGTTCATGCTTTTAAAATGAATATATTAACGCAATCTATCTTATGAAACTATAAAATTAATGCATAATCCTTAATTGATTAATTTAAAAATCACTTACTTAGATGCAGATGTTCCAAATGTCTAGTTGTCACTCAAAACCTTCCTCCGTTTTGATGCTCTGCAGTGACTATCAGATCCCTTTTTATGCACCAGCATTGATTCATTCCACTTGCCCTGGTACCATACTTCCAAGACTTTAATACCCTGATGGAATCGTTCACCCTGCCCCTCACTCATCACACCAAGATTTTGGGGGAAATAGTCAATATGGCTATGTAAAAAATGAAGTTTCACACTCATATTGCAACCTAGACTGCTTAAGGTGGCTAGCATTTCCTCAGTAATTTCCCTGTAATTTTTTGCCTTTCGACTACCAAGGAAATTTTCAGTCAATCTCATAAATGAAAACTGGGAATTTTTTTCCGTTTCGTTCATGGAGGACAGGAAATGTGGATCTCTCATTAAGCCGCGTATCTGTGGTCCATCAAATATGCCAGCTTTAATTTTTGCCTCGATTTCTTGGGACATTTCGTTTTTAGATATGGAATAACTTCGGTTTCACTGTCAAGTTTGGTAACAAATTGCTTCATAATCCGAAGTTTATATGGAGTGCGGTTAAAAGAACTTTCTCTTTAGGGATAAGAGGTTCGAACAAGACATTCCCCCCCCCCCCCCTCCCAGTGCAAGATATGATCTAGGAGGCCAGTCTCTTATTTCCCAGTGTTGGGAACATTCTCTACTATTCTATTCACAAAAGAAACAGGGGAACTTAGTGAAACTAGATTGCTGACCAAGGAGAATTGCTAATATCTTAAAGTCCCCACATACTATCCACATATGATCATCAATTTTAAGCGTCTCTAAAATAAATATCATGTTGTTATATGTTTCTCTTAAGTGGATGGAGTATCCAAGGAGTACAGAGAGAAGTAAATTTCCATTATGAAGAACTGCTTTAATACTTCTTAAAGAACTATCTACAAAGAATCTCCAATCAGTGAGATCATATTTAAGGCCAACTGTATTAATTAAACCCCCTATGTCATTGCAGTACACAAGTTCACCCGTTTTAGAAAATAATGGTACACGCTCTGACTCTCTGTGTCCATAGCATGAAAATGCAGTGCCGGGGGCAAGTAATTTTTTTTCTTTCCGTCGCAACCCTAAGAATTCTGCACCAACTTTTGGTAGATCCAAATATCTGACTAAGTCATTAAGTTCACTTTGCATGAAAAGTTGAGGCGACTGTGATGTTTCAGCAGTCTCAGTTTCAAAGGGTGGTCAGATTCTGATGAATCAGTTTTTTCCAGCTTCTGTGGTGGATGTGGAATCGGCACATCACCACTATGAGGAATAGGACGATGTAATTATGCTGTTTTGTATCCCTCTCATATATTCAAAAAGTCATTGATAAAGTGTATTTTTCTTTAAAGAACTGTATGTAAAGTTTCCTTTAAATACTTCATCCATGGAGAATCGGAAATTTTCAGAAATAATTCAACATATTGCGCTTTTTTATTATTTTTTATTTAAACAATCAACTCTGTTGTAGTAGAAAAATCATGAGACAGGCTGGCTCCCTCTACCCAATAGAAAGCCAGCCTTCACAACATCAGATTGCCAAGAGTTTTTCTATTAGTTTTGACACTGGTGATATGGGTCCAAGAAGCAAGGGGTAGGTCATATATAAGCCGCCTGTGCATATGAATCCACAGTAGTAGCATCCCAGAGAGAACCATTGTAAGCCATAGTAAAATACCAGGGCATTCCAGAGAAAACCAGCATAAACCAGAGTAAAATACCAGGGCATCCTAGAGAAAACCAGCATAAACCAGAGTATAAATACAAGGGCATCCCAGAGAGAACCAACTTAAACCAGAGTAAAATATCAGTGCATCCCAGAGAGAATCAACATAAACCAGAGTAAAATACCAGGGCATCCCAGAGAAAACTGGCATAAACCACAGTAAAATACCACAGCATCCTAATGCAAACCAGACTGTTCCATTGTAAATTACCAGATAATACCATTGCGAACCAGACCATTCCAAAGAATAATACCTGATAATACAGATAATAGCATTCCAGAACATCCCAGAGTCACTAGACCATTCCAGAGTAAGCCAACAAAATGTTGGTTGTTTGATAACCAATGTTAAACCACAGAAAACACAGAACTTGGTTTTCTCTGGATTGCGATGTTTTTTACTCTGGTTTGCTCTAGGTATTTTCTCCAGGGTAAAACCTTGAAGTAAATAAATAACACTCCAAGGTTTTTTTTAAAATATGTTTTCTCAAAAGGTTCTTCTAACCAATACATAGAATTGTAAATGTTGACTGAACAGTAGAGCCTATCTTTTGTTATGTTGACTGATGTTATTTGCATTATAATGTTGACCCATGATGTAGTATAGTGTCTAAGCTTATTATGTAATCTTTTCTATGGAAATTAAATTGTTTATTTGATCAATACTATTCAAAATTTTAATTTATATTTCATCATTAATAGAAATTTTAATTCATTTATGCGTGAAATATGCTAAGTTTGTCAAGTAAGAACCATAGTAATAGACATTTTAACACAGCTAAAATTACTTATTTCCCACAAAAATAATCAACTAAGTTATTTAATTTTAATATATTTCTTGTGAGATTTACTACACTCCCCAGTTGTGATCTATAGCCTGTGTGTAATAATTTACTTTGGGTTTACTCAGATCACTAGAAATTTTTTCAATGTGTGTAACCTGAACAGTTAGTAAGATGCAGTGCTAAAAATATGTTTTAAACAAAATAAAAGAACAAATGTATTAATTTGAAAACGGTGTGTTTGCCACGATAAAGAAATAATTGTGGTCATCTCAGACAATATTTGCCTCTTTATAAAATGATAAATTTAATTTGGGAGACCATATGGCCAGCCAAAATTGCGTTTCTTAGGTGAATTATTTATTTTATTTTGTTAAAAAAATATTTAATTATCGCAATGTATTAATCGATTTGCCATATTATTTTGTTCATAAAAATAATCTAAGATTAATATTTTGGCTGGAAAAAAAAAATCATGAGTTTGGTGTGGGTCCCTACCATTCATTTTGTCTTTAAAATTTTAATGAGTTTAATCTGCTATGTATAACCTGTCATGTTGGTCTTTCATAACATTCAATTCATTTGAATAAAAGATAATTTATTTGATAAATTAAAACTTTTTTTTTCAGTGCTTTGTTTGTAGAAAGCAATATGTCTGTCCACAAAAATTGCAATTCCACCTATATTCAGTTCATGACATTAAGTATCCAGACATGATCTGTAAAGTTTGTTTCATGGATTGTAACACAACTATTGAACAGAAAGCTCATGAACGCAAACATGAAAACATTTACTCTTGCCACTTTTGTTCTTCCAAGTTTGCTTCTGAGTATCACTGTCAGATGCACTTTAATGACCATATGAAGCTGATAAAACCAAATGAATGTCAATATTGTGGGAAACGATTTTACAATGAGACTTCTCTGGTCATCCACATGCACCATCACTTGAATGTTAAATGCCACATCTGTGGTCTAGTGTTTGAGAATGACATTATTTTTCTAAAACATATGAACGGACATGGCAATAAAAAATTAGGATTGTTTATGAAAAATGTGAATAAATTTGATGAAGATGAATCCAATTTAGAAGCATTGTTAAATTTTTATAATAATAGAATTAATTCTGTGCTAATGAAGACTAAGTATTTTATTAGTGATTCTGACATTTTGGATTGTGTTGAAAATATGGTTTCATCCATTTCACACGTCATAAATTTGGTACCAAATCATGTGTCATGGGCAAATAAATATGACATGTCTTGTCACATTTGCAAAGTGGGCATAGAAACCACCAAAGATTTGCTGGAGCATTACAATAAATCTCACCCACGTAATCGGACATGTGTATTTTGTGGACGAAGAAGTAAGTCTGTGAGTATGACTCGTCGACATGTTGTTACACATTTGAAAACAGAAAAGATTAACTCTGGCACTGACAAAGAAGATAAAAATATTGTTCTCAATAAGAATAATGGTGAAAATAGTTTGGAATGCATCATATGTCTGAAAAAATTTGCAACTAAAGGAAAGCGCAACTATCACATGCATTTGGTTCATAAGGTGTGTATTGTTTTTGTGTTCTCAATTTGTTTACATTCAACTATGCTGTGGTATTTAAAAAAAAAAGATATGACTTCGCTTCGGTGGCGTAGTTGGCTAACCTGCTTGTCGTGTTAAGCTCGACTACTGAGGACGGGGAGATCGAGATTCGAATCTCGGTCGGGTGAACTGGGGGTGGTTTTTCCTAAATGGTTTTCCACTCTCCCTCCACGCAAATGCGGGTTCACTTCCTCTAATTTAACCTTCCCAATTCCTAATTCATTAGCGTAATTAGTACTTAAAGCGTATAACCCGAACGGGTAGTAAGACGCGGTGCTAAATATTATTTTTTATTATTAAGATATGGCTTGGACCTTGTCTAATAAACGAATATTATTTAAGTCATTTGTGCATTAGTATACTGCTAGATATTTTTTTTACAGGTGGATACCATTCCTCGTCCATACTCTTGTACAAAATGTCCTCGCAAGTTCATGCACAAAAAAACATTCCACAGGTATTTTTTTAAATTGTCTTCTTTTAAGGGAATTCTGTTCAAAATATTAAAAGAACACTTACCAGTACTGCTGGAGTTATTATTATTATTATTATTATTATTATTATTATTATTATTATTATTATTATTATTATTATTATATATTAATAATAATATAGGTAATGGTTAAGAAATGTTTTTTTATGTGCTCTAATATATTTTTGGGATACTTACAACCTATACTAATTTACAGACAGATTAAAGGAAGTGACTTTTAGGGAAATGCATCAGTATTTGCATAGAAATTTAAAAAATGAAAATAAACAAGTGAAAAAAAGCTAATAATCAAGAAATGATTCCTGATTCTGTAACAGAAGATCAGCATTCCAGCTCATCCCTCATACTTAATTACTCTTTGGGATTAGCTCAAAAATGTATTGCCATAATTACAAAAGTAAGCCCCCTATTCCTATCCTGAGCTAATTCTATCCAGCCCACTTCATAATACTTTATCTCTTTCAGGTCCATTCTTCTGCTAGCCTCCTATCCGTCTATGTGTTTCCACTCAATATAAAGTGAATAGAAGGTAGCGCCAAGTGGAGAAAGATATCTGATTGACCGAGCTTGTGATGCCACCCAGTCAGTAGGCCTACACAAAACTATATGTCAGACAAACTATGTTGTTAAAAATTAGGTCAAATTTTGAAACTTAGTAATAAATAAACCTTTAAATTTTACACCAATGTTTCATCTAACATCATTACTCTAAAATATATGTGTTTAACTTGTTTTGTATTCAAGTATAACTGCTTTGTTCTAGGTGATGTAAGCAATGACATAATCAAATTCCTCCAAGTGGTGCGACCTTTCTATTCTCTTGTTCCCACTGTTCTTTTTTCATTAGGTTTACCAGTCAATATCTTGAACACAGTTCATATTACTTCTTTTCGAGCTGCAATCCCTGCCCACCTTAAGCTGTGAGATTTGGTTATCCTAATAATGTCTGGTGATGAGAACAGGGCATGTAACTTATCATTATGTAACCTCCTTCAAAATCCACTACCTTAAACCCTTTTTGGACCAAATATCTTCCTAAGTCCCTTCTTTCCAAACACCCTAATTTTCCTACTGTCATGCAAGGCAATAGACCAAGTTTCACAACCATAAAGAACAACCGATGAAACTACTGTCTTCTATATTCTGAATTTTACATTTCTTGACACCAGGCAAGATGTTAACAATTTACTGGATGAGTAATAGCATGCAATTCCCGACTCTATTATTTTCTTAATTTCCACTCTAACATCGTTATTACTAGTTAATTGTTCCTAAATATTTGAACCAAATAATATGTTGTTTGCAGTAATCTCTAAATGATTCTCCTCAATCTGTATTCTCTGTGTGATCATGTGCTTAGTCTTTTCAGCGTTCACTTCTAAACCTATTTCCTTGCTAACCTCTCCTAAAATGTCTGCATTTTAATAGAAATTTAAATAATATGAAGTATAACTAAAATATCTAGCATCGAAGATGTGTAGCATCAGATGTTTTATGATAGACACGAAACAAACATAAATAGTCAAGACTTACCCTGTTTGCTTGTTGACTGAGGCTGCGTGGAAGAACGACACAAAACCACCTAACGCACCTTCACTGAACCGGGAAAATTGTATACTGTTTGTGACGACTGGATGGCAAGTTCAAACCAACGCCTTGGGTTGAGTGGACTTGCGCAGTAAAGAGATCCCCTCCGAGAAGATTCCCGAACGCCCACGGGCTCTCCCGAAGCAAATCAACATGCGCTTTCTTGTGTTCCTTTGTATTCTCGAATGTTATTCCCCCCCTTTTTTCCCATCTTCCCCTCTTCTGTGTTTTAGGGTATATATTCTGGTGGCGTGGCTATGAACTTTACAATTGGGCCTGAGTCATATCAGGGATACGATAAGCTCCGGCTTTCAGCAACGTAAAATGTAAGAACTAAATTCACTTTCGGCAAATTAAACTTTTTTTTTAATGTAAATCTTTTCAAAATTCCTTTTTGGTTTAATATTCAAAAAACTTTAAAATAAATCTGACAGGAATATACTTTACTTTTTTTAGGGATCACTTCATTGCAAGGTCAGGGCGTCTTATCGTCAGTAGAGTCATAAATAATCGATTGTACCGTTTAGGTATGTTTTAGTGATATCGTGTCTATTTACTGTAATATTTAATAAATGTTCACGGGAACTGTATATATATTTAAATTTGAAACTATCTTGTTGTCATTGGCTATGCCCCATTTCTAATGGACGAATATTCATATTTGACATTGGTTTATCTTGTTGTCATTTGCTATGTCCCATTTTAATGGGCGAATATTTAATATTTGAATTTAAATTATCTTGTTGTCATTTGCTATGTGCCATGCCTAATGGACGAATATTTTATTTTTGAAATTAGTTTATCTTGTTGTCATTTGCTATGTCCCATTTTAATGGGCGAATATTTAATATTGAATTTAAATTATCTTGTTGTCATTTGCTATGTGCCATGCCTAATGGACGAATATTTTATATTTGAAATTAGTTTATCTTGTTGTCATTTGCTATGTCCCATTTTAATGGGCGAATATTTAATATTTGAATTTAAAATATCTTGTTTTCATTCGCTATATGCCATTTTAATGGGCGAATATATAATATTTGAGTTTAATTTACCTTGTTGTCATTTGATATATGCCATTTTTATTGGACGAATATTTAATATTTGAATTCAAATTATCATGTTGTCATTTACTATGCGCCATTTCTAATGGGCGACATCTTAAGTTAACATTTAAGTAATCTGATGAATATTTAACCTCAGACTCTTTAGCTTTGACTTCAATTCATAGTTGTTTATGAATTTCATCTATTTCTTTTATACTTCTCAACAACAACAATGTAAACATTGAATGGAACTGTTAAACATCTAATTGAGCGATAGCTAATAAATATCGACTGTCCATGACTTATATTAATCTTTATTATATATACCCCACCATACCCAAGGTATTACGTCTAATATTTCTCTATTGTTTATTGTAATGGTAGGCAGGTTGCAGTCTCTTACTTTTTCCAGAGGTAGACGACCCCTTTTGATAGCTTAGCAACAGGTGTGAGAGTTGCGAGCTTCAGTATTTGAATGTTTTGGGTATAACATCCAAAACCTTGAGCTCCATAGCACTCACTTCTGTTGTTGTCTCTTTTTTTATATTTCAATTTATATTATTTGAGCATCCTCCCCTTGAGGATGGTTCATTCAGGCTACATTCTAGGATCAGGCTTCTGACTTAAGACTAATATTCAAAAGGTTTAATGTTACACACAAAATTAACAATTAAAAAACCCACAAATAATAGCTTTGATACCATTTGCATTATTTAAATCTCCCAAACTCCCAAAATACTATATAACAACTCCAAATGATTATTCATAAAAGCATTTAATATTCATGAATATTATCATCCTTCAGAGGTTAGGGTATTGTGCAACCCCAAACCCTCTCCATCAAATTGTCATTCTTGTTACATTCTAGATTGAATGCCTTCCCCAAAGCAAATTGCTGGGTGCCCCACTGACTAAGTGAATTATATGAAAATACCATTCTAGATAGCATGGGTCACTAACTTCAATAAAACACAAGTTTCCACAAAACATTGAATTTATTGTTGCTCAAATGAGCTAGAGTGGTCAACACTGATTTTTCTCACCAGTCAGGGAGTGTCAATTCACCATCTTCACTAAACAGAAAAACCCTGACTCCTCTACATACATCATATTAGATCCCTATGTCAACTACCCGGACTACTATTTCTTACACAAGAAAACCTTCTCCGAGCCGGTCAGGCTGATACCTGAGACGTGTGTCGATTAATAGATGCATATTGACTCTTATAACACAGATTAATCAATAATCTTAAATTTGGGTGGAAACAAGCATTTTCGAAAATTTACGAAATGTCTTCCACCACAAGACACTAGAGGCTGGAAACTCTTCGACCAACAAAAAAAGGTTTAGACAAAGGTAGTAGGAAATTGTCTTATTCATAATATTGATCATAGCTATCTTGATCATAGGACCGACCGGAAAGGAGATATTCTGAAAAATCTTGTTTTAAATGGCATTTTTTTCAAAATGGCAATGGGCCATGGTTGAAAATTCAAAACACTGGTTAGGACCTGGCGCTACATGACCCTTCCAAATATCAAAACTTCTTGATTCTTTTGTATGCAAATCTCCTTTTTTCCCCTCTCTGTTGACTGGGCATTAGGTGGTGTTGGTGTTGCCCCCACACCTCCAATTAAGAGAGTCACTCATGCATAAAAAATATTTCCATTTTAAACAAAATCAACCAACTGATTAACTCAAGAGTGGCTTTAAAAAGATACATTTAGCTCTTGATTAATGAAAATGTACTATATTTAGTTATACTAATTATAAGAAGGCCTTATTCTTCTTTTTTCTATTCTTCAGACACTTGAAATATATACATAGGATACCTTCATCTAAAATTTTGGACTCCGATGTGTGCGCAAAGGTTTCTCCCAACTCAGGAATGTTATTGGAACAGCTTTCTCAGCAGAAAGAAGTATGTGGATTGCACTCTGTCACTGAAATAAATTCTCAACATTCAAGCACAAAACGAGGGTAAGTTAAATTGGAAATGTTACTCACTAGCATTGGGTTTGAGAGAGTTTATTGTGGGTTTTAAATCTTTACTCCTTAATTTGGTTTGCTAATAGTTTCTTGTTAGCCCAATAAGAATTTGACAGTACATTTGGGTAGATTTTTAGCTTTAAATAAAAAACATTTCACAAATCTACCTCAGCAACTTATTGATGTTCAATGTATATCTCTATGTCTATTGTTTAAGATAAATATAAGCAGTTTGTGGGAATTAACCTTCATCTTGACTCTATAAATACTTATTTAATAAAAAAAAATTAGGAGGAGAAAATTTCAATCACTTATGTATGAGGCCAAAGCTTCTCTTAATCCCTAAAAACTTGTAATGAAATTGGGCTGCATTATCAATTTTAAATCTTTCTCATACATTGTTGAAAGTCGGTATTAAACTGTCAATGACAGAAAATATGGTTATTGCCTAAGGAAGGTTCTTCAACTTTGAAGTTATTATCATAACTTTTCCATTCTTAACATGAGTTTTAATTGAAATGTTCCACAGCATTCTTACTTGAGAAGCAGAAATTTTGTAACTAGTTAAAATACATTCTTCATTATAGTCATAATGCATTGTAATTTTATCAGCTATATGATTGTTTGATGTGTTAAGTGTGCTATTTAAATCTACATTAGTTTATTGTGTTAAACTTACTACAATGAATTATATTTTAAAATATTAATGCCTTTGTTTTACATTTACCATATCATTTAAAGAACTAACAGTTTATTTAGAAATATTTTGATTCTTTTTCAATCTGACTAATTATTTTATAGACACATAAATCCATCACCCGGTGAGAATCTATATGACAGGCTGGAGTGTAATATTTGCAACAAAGTTTACATCAACAAAAATGCTTTATTGAAACACAAAGCCCAGCATGAAGTGGAAAGAAAGTGCCAAGTTTGTAATAGAAACTTTACTAACCTTAAACAACTTAAATTTCATCTCAAATCTCACTCACAAGTGAAAAGGTAAATGCTTTTTAAACTTATTTAAATGTGAAAATTTTGGGTGTGTTTCAATATTAAATATGAATTTAAAAATTGATAAATTATTTATGACTAGACCTATCTATGCAGACATTAGAAAGCTAAATTATCATAAAAATTAAAACTTTTATTTGTTTGTGTTAATACGGGTCAAGATGGTAATTATGATAACGTAACTGTTAATTGACTGTAATTCAAAGGTATAGGTGCAGCAAATGCTCGGTATCGTGTGGAAATATCTCCAGTCTCAAAATCCACAACCTCGTTCACACGGGGGAGCGTCCCTTTCACTGCTCAGAGTGTACCAGATCATTTAGGAGGCAAACAGTAAGTGACACATCATTTTGTTTTAATTGGTATTATTTTTCAAACATCATACCTTTAGCAATTGTGACTATCACATATACACATTATGGGCCATGGGTAGACCACCTAGTTGAATGTTAACATCTAACGAAGACAGCATGGCACTACACCCAATAGCAAGAAAACAACATTGACTGTGCGTTATCACATTGTGTTGTGATTTCTTTTTTCTTGATCTTGTGGCTTCTTCCCATTGATCCTTCTGTTCCATCAAAAAATTTGTATACCTTATATCAGTGTTTTCTTATTAAATCTAGTCACGGAACCCTTTTATGTTTTGTACAACATAACGGAACCCCTTAAATATTTTTAGCATAGCACACACATACAAAAAAATAATACCGCAGGAGAAAAATGTTCTTGTTTAAAGGTCAAAATACCTTTAAAATGAAATCTACAATTTTCTGGGGGAAAGCAACTACACATTTTGTCCTCTTTTGTGTCCCATAAATAAATTCAGTCACCCTGTATACATGCCTGTCAAGGAGGAAAAATATAAGGTTTTACTCTTAATTAAATGATTAAGGTATCAGATTTATTGTTTATTATTACTAATATTAAAAATACAAAAAAGTCAACAAACATTTTAATTATCAAAGAGTATTATACTTGCATGTCTGGAGCTGCATAAAGTCAGTTTTGATACTTTGTTCTGGTTGTAGAGTATAGCGAGAATCTAAAATAAATTTTTAAAATTCTCAGCAAAAAATTAAAATGATTGTGCACAGGGGCTACTAATTTTAAAATTGCAGCTCTTTGCATGAAGTAAATACCACACAATACTTATGACAGACAAACAAACAAACTCTTCGGTTTATTTTTTATATATATATATTAGAGACATAGCTACAAGCAATAGCGACCCCTAAGCAGCCTAGAACCAAGTGTGTTCCTAGGTCCAAAAATAGCCTATACATAGGTTATTTTTGTTTTGTTCCTAGTGCATATCGGCCTAAGAACACAGGAACAGAGGAAACATGTTGGGATGAAGTAATACAGCATCTTTCTATTGCTGATTATCACAAAGGAGTAATGGGACAAGGAAACAGATAAGACTTAGATTATTCCACATCACTTCTAATTTTATCATTTCTATTTTTCAACATATTTGGCATTAAAACCTTGTTTTGTCCATATTATATTGTATATCTCAAAGTCTTTGTAACAACAGCACTCTATCACTTCATTTAAATTCGTTTGGCAGATGTTAACCTCTAGATTCAAATTTTATACTCTTTTATTTCATAACATATCTGCAGGGCTATTCTGACTGGACGGGAACTAGTTAATGGCGTCGCGTTGGGACGATCTCTTGAGCTTCCCGACATGTGAGTCTGTCTGGTCGGCTAGTTGATGACGACTGCATCACTGCATCGTTGTGAAATCTGTCACTTATTTAAGAGACTGTCTACCCTCTCACACCCCCCCCCCCCTCGTTAACTTCCCGACTTTAATGACGTTCATTACTTACTTTTGATTTTTATATATTTGATTGTTTATATTTTTTATATTATCCAATTTAGTTAGTAAGGGTTTATTTTAGTGTGTTTTAGCGTTTTGTAATTTTCAAGTGGGATTTTTATTTGTATTTGCATCATAGATTTTTAAAACAGTTGTTTTAAAGTGTTAGGTTAAGGCTGAGCAATAATTTAAACAACGTGTGAAGTTTTAAATTGTTTCTTGTGGTCGATAAATATTTTATATATTTTGTAATTTCTCATCTTAATAAATACCTTACGCCATAAATTAAGCCCAAGCCCAAATGTTATTTGCCACAATGTCCCCAGTGCCTTGCGAACCAAAAAGCAACATCAAATTAACATGGTTTTTTGTTATGTATGTGAATAAAAAATAAAATGTGTATCAATATTTTAGTTGCTATTGCAATATGTATATTTTTACAGGTTTTTTGATATTATATTGAAACACTGAATTTCATCTTATAAATAAAAGTGGGTAACTTAGTATAGGTAATTATTTAATTGTGCAGTAGGCCTACCTCCTAGTTTCATCTTGATTTGAATTTTTCCTACAGATTTAGCCCGCATACTAGTCACTCTACACAAATTTTAAAATTAACTATAAATCGTACCATTTTCAAACATTTGATTAAGAAATGTTTATTTATACCCACTTAAAAACCATCATATGCCTAACTTACTAATGGTGACTGTTGTACATTTTCTAGTTCAATCAACATAAAGCCATTACAAAAAATGTACAATAGTATGTCCCATACAGTTTATTTTAACAAAAAGCTTCACTTGTCCTTACTCGTCTGTGGTAGTTCGATATCATCTGAAACAAAATTGCATGATAAAAACAAACATCCTTAGATACATGGCATTTTAATATAATAGGGTAGGCATGAATAAGATATTTAAGAGGAAATGCACCTGCATTAGCATGGAAAGAGAGTGAAAAAATACTCTATAAGCTCGTATAAGATTCAAACCTCTATTCATAAACTGCAACAAAATACAATCAATTTGTAAAAATAACAAACAAGATAGCCTAAAGTATTAATATTTACACTAAGATAGTGGCGATCCAAGCCAACTGAATATTGGGAGTGCCTAAAATTGGAGAGTTTCTACACTAGATCTAATAAGAATGTGGACTGCATTTTTCATAATATCTATAAATGTGTATGTGTATTTAAGTATTGAATATTCTTTTATGCACCGAGCCTTACTACCTCTCAAAGATATTGGGATATTTACACTGTTGACATTAGGATAAGGGAATTAAACATGAGAAGAAATGTGTCTACATTTGCATGGAGGAAGAATGAAAGTATCCTAACTACACTTGGTTTTAATTTGAACCCTCTCTCTTTCACTGACAAACCTGACAATGTTGATGCTTTAGCCCATGTACCCAATGATGTAGGCTAGATATTTTTTTTATAACCAAGCTCAAAGATACAATTTACCTAACAGTGAAAGTTTATTTGTAACTACCAGTTTAATCTCATCAATGCAACTTTTTATAACTCTTTATCAAGTTAATGATTTCAAAGGTATTTTATCAATTTTAATCAATCACAAACAAGGATATAGAAAAAATTAGGGTTGATGCGCAAAATGCAGTGTATGTAACACACTTTTTTGTTATAAATATAATATAATAAATAATTTAAAACAATAATTCTACTCAAGAGCAAACGGCGAATCAAATGATACTAACATTATAATTATGGATAATGACTTTTTTAAATTTGCAACACTTTTAATCAATCCACCCAATACATCAGAGAAATATAACTATTGATGAACATATTGTGTTTTTACCTGTGTGGCTTTGGGTTTATACAAATGATCTCTAACATTATCACCTCTATATTATCTATTTGATTACTAATGTTCGAAATTGTTATTTATTTAGGCCTATACATGAAAGGTTAGGTCAATTTATTGTTTAATACTCCAATAATAAAGTATTAAAATAGGGATTGGTTTTTCTTATCATTATAAGCTAGCCCAAACTAACAAAACCCAACCTTCTAATCATAAAAAAAACACATGACTTTGGTGTTTGTTTTAAGAGTTCTTATTCAATTGTTTCAATTATAGGCCTAACAAATATTTTTAATAACTATTATAATTTTAGTATCATTTGATTCTCCGTATCGTTTTGAATAGAATGATGGTGTTAAATTATTTATTATTTTCTATTTTACATAAAAAACAAGAGTCCTATATCTACCTGTTATTGTGCACCATCTCCAAAATAAGAACTACTAATCTGGCTCTTATGAGAGAAGGTTAAACATCTTGAAATATTCAAAATAAATAATTAGACGACTCTTACATTATTTTACAGTAGCAATAATCTTTGTTTCTTTTAGTAAATACTTACCTAATGACATCTTTCTCACAGTTTTGTAGGCCTAAGCTCCACTTGTATTCCCTTACTAAAATAAAATATATTTGTTTTGTGGCACTTTATTATTGGTAAAACATTTTATAAATTACCATTTATATATAACTAATATTAACTTAGAACCGGTATATTTGATAAATAACCAAGGATAACTATTCAATTTTAGCAACCTACTTAACATATTTGTTTTTAATAGTAATGCAGCCCACTTTTGTCAATAATAAAAAGGGTAATACATTATAAGCTAACCTCACTAGTCCTACAAGAACTCATAGCTTAGGGTACTTTTAAGTTAAAAAATCTTAATATAAATTAGCAGTCTTTTAAAGATAGTTTTTGTTTCGAAAACTAGTTTTTCTTAACAACATCACATTATAATACTGTGCACAATCAAATAGGACTAGTTTAAATTTGTTGAATATAATTATATTAACTCTACTCACGTTCCTTTATTTCCGGGAATCATGGTGGCACACAATATATAATAATATAAACTTTTTCGTCAATAAAGATAAAACAAATGTATGGTAATGCACTTAATAAGCATCACATTCTGTTTGTAAGTCTAGGTATAGTTATAAATAATGATACTGAAAATTAGACCAAACTTGAAATTATACACAAGATTAGAGCTACATAAAATATTAAAACACCCCAATAAATACCATTTTAATAGTAAATAAATTAAAGAAATAGTTACTAGTAAATTGATAGATCAAGACTTTCGAATAATGTGATGACTAATATAAAAATAAATACTAATCATTAATAAAAACCGTGTCGTCTGTCAACTTCGTAATTACAAATACAACAAAAAGTAAACAAGAAGCAATGAGCTCTGGGTAAAATATTTTGCCAACTTAAATAAATAGTGTTAAAAACCAAATATTGTTGAATACTGGTTGCCATGGCAACCATGGTCTTCCCGTCATGAAGCGATGTTTGGACATAATTGCTGTTTTGCTAACTTTTCACACAACACATCATGAAGCGTAATTGACGACACTTGAGGTGACAAATGTTCCTGAGCGGCCAGAACCACCCTGCCGGGCTTTTGATTGCTACATGAGTACAATCAATACACCCAGATACATTGGGGAAATGGTACATGTCCCAGAACAGGTAGTACTTTCTTTCAACTTCCTGGTCTGTGGTCCGAAACTTTACATTTTCCAAGAAATAGCCTGTCAACTCATTAGACACAACCTAAAAATAAACTACTATAATTAGTGACAAAGTTTTTGAAAACTATCTTATTTAGGGTTGGTTCAGGAATTGCAATACATCAAATTATAATGAAATCTTATTATGTACTTGCAATAGAAAACCAACAAAAAAAATCTCTACCAGTTGTTCATGATTTATTAATTTCACTATACACCCTATGTTGTGAGTTTATAAATGCATTTTATTTCTTCAAAATATCAGGAATATGATATGTGCAGTAGAACCATCATTTCTATAATCAAGACTAGTTGAGTGGTAAATTTACTAGTACATGCCTAGTTTTAAAATTTAACACAAGTAGGCCTACAAATTTTAAAAGAATATAAAACCTTCACTAGGCCTATATAAAAAACTAACTTGTTTAAACACAAAGTAGGCCTACAAACTTTAAAAGAATATAAATCCTACATTATATGAAAAAAAATCTCACAAATAATGTTGACAGTTTTTGAATTGACAAACAAATATTGTAACCAGCCATATTTTCATTTTAACTTACAGTACCTTGACGATCCTGGATATGGTGGCAGAGCTCAACCAAACTAGATCGCCACAAACCAACTGCAAAATATATAATATCTTAGAATTGTCTTCAACAATATTCATATTAATTGTAAATGTCTCACACAACGGATTATTGATAGTATTGAGTTCAGGGTTCAAATCCTGGTCCATTATGATAAGTGTGGTTTTCCATAAATGGTTCCCTCCTATGCCTGCAAATGAGGGTGTATTTGCTCAAAGCTATACTTTTTACATCCCTATCCCATTGTTGTAAATATGTGGATAGACCAAACATCTTGCAGGCTGCTATGCATAAAAAATTAAATAATATGTATGTATATTATATACATCAAAGTATTTATGGGAAAATAGTGATCAACTAATAATTACATTAAACTCTATATAATAAGCTATACCTGAACTTTAACAAGAAAAAAAGTGTAGGCCTACAGGTATGTTACGGCAAATAATTAATATGGTTGTATAATCTGAACAATCCCCGTAACTAAATATACTGTACCATCCCAAGGCTCATGGGATTATTTATAAAATAAATAAATAAAAATTTTGTGATTAAATAATATATTTTGGTCAAATATTGAATTTTAACTTTGGTAATGTTAGATTATATTTCAGTTAAACGTTTGTTTACATTTACACATTCTAAATTTATATATATCACATTATGTTCATATAGAATAAACGAGAATATAACTACAATTTATAGTTTTATGTAACTATCCAGATCTCTTAGACCATGCTGTTAATAAACAAATAAATAAACAAAGATAACGCAAATGTAGGTGCCTGCATAACTCTTGTGGACTATAATTTTTTCATTTGATAGTGCAATTTGAGGATATAAAACATAGATATTAAAATAATAATTTCAAAACATATTTACCTGAAAACTACCAGTCCCATAAAATCGAAGTACTGTAATCACCTTTATCAAAGGTGCCCTGTCAAACCGCGGGCGTTTTGGTTTGGTGTTAGAACTTGAGTAATTCCATCCACTCAATAGAGCATTAAGTGGGTGAGCCTTGACTTGCAAGAAGATAGGCAATGCCTTCTAAATGTTCTTTAATGTTTTGTTTTACTTTGTTGATTTCTTCATAACAAATAATACACATATGATCAGTACTATTAATTATAAGAATGAAAAAATAATCATGAACAATTTTGCTTTGTGTTTTAAATATGTACAAAATATGGAAACCGTTAATCTATGTCATTATACAATTTACCAGCAGGTTATGGGCCTAAAACGTTTTTAAGGTTCAAGTGAAAGTTTAAACCGAAGTTTTAAGTGTTATTCGTGATCGTTTGTCTGCAACACTACATCAGTTTGTGTTGATTAGATTCTGATCGATTGAACTAAAAACAATTGTGCTCGAAATGTCATCAGTTAATGTCAGTAATTATAAAATAGAGCCATTAAATAAAAATAATTATGATACATGGGAAATACAGGCAAAAGCAGTCCTCATCATAGTGGACTTTGGTGTTACGTGAGTGGTGAAACATCAATACCTGCAGAAGAAGCATATAAGAAATGTCAGAAATTAAATTTGGTTTACTTGGTAAATCCAGTGTTTTTACAGCAAAATTATACACCATTTTTAAATCTTTGTATTTTGTATACCATAATTTTCACCGTTTTGTTCTCATCTGCACGGATTCCATGAGTGCTCTGTTGGCAGTGTCCACTTTCAGGGTTCCTGCAGTCTGAAAAGTCAGGGAAAGTCAGGGGAAAAAATAATAGGTAAAGTTAGTAGGGAAGCATTAAAAAGGTCAGGGAAATGACAATTCATGTCACACTTAGAAAAAAACAACGAAAATATTTTTTGTATTTACTATGTCATAAGCCACTGCCCCAATGAAGAAAGCTGAGGGGCACTTACCATGCTCAAACTTGCTGTAACACAAGTTTTGGTAGCATTTTATTTCAGAAGGTGAACGCAGAAATCTCCTGGCCTGCACATGACAATTCTTTTAACTTAAGTGATCCATTGTTTTGGTTCTTGTTCAAGGTTTGGCATCGTTATCGTTGGTTACATTGAATTAGGACTGATTCGGCTACACCAGCAATGTCTAACAGAAAAAAACCTGTTTTTAACCAGCTCTGGCTAAGCCCAGAGTATTTTCCTGAATTCTCATACTGGATCAGTGGCGTTGAAAGTAATAAGTTGCAGGCATTTTGTAAAGTGTGCAAAAAATTATAAACCTAAGTAATATGGGAAAGAAGCATTAACTTCCTATGCAAAAGGACCAACTCATATCAAAACTCTTGAAACTTTGACAAATCAACGCTCTCTGTTGACTTTTTTCTCAAAAAAGTCAAATGATCGAGCTCCCCTGTTTCAACAGAATCTCTGGCACAAAAAGACATTCTACCTAGTGGTGATTCGGCTGGTTACTCTAAGAGTTTTTCTCTTTCATCGGAAATAGTAAAGCCACAGAAGGAAGCTGTTGCCAAAAGTGAAATTAGTGTAGTGCCTCAAAGAAACCATAACACTTTTGTTATACAAAATGATATAGCTAATGCGGAAGTAATTTGGGCTATGCAAGTTGTTTACAAAAAAATGTCTTTCAAGCCATGCAATAATTTAAGTACAATTTTTCAGTTGATGTTTCCCGAGTGTTCCATTGTCAATGCCTTTACCCTTGGTGGAAACAAGGTGCATACTTCATTGTGCATGGCTTGGCTCCATTCTTCCATAACAATTTACTGGATCGCCTAAAATCATGTAACAACTTTGTAATTTGTTTTGATGAAGCGTTGAATAAAGTTATTCAAAGAAGACAAATGGACATTATAATAAGATTCTGGAACAAGGAAAATCATAAAGTCATCAGTCGTTACTTAAACAGTGTGTGTTTTTGGATAGGAGCACCGCTGAAAAATTACTGAAACATTTTCTGGATTGTATTTCTCCTCTTCCACTCTCTAAGTTGATACAACTGTCAATGTTTGGCCCAAATGTCAATTTAAAGTTTATAACACTTCTTCAGGAACACATCAAATCTGTCACAGACAATGAAGTATGTAGTTTGCTAAATCTGGGAACATGTGGGCTTCATGTTGTTCATGGCTCCTTGAGAACAGGAGTGGAGTCTGTTGATTGGGATATAAGTAGCTTATTGCGTCACATGTACTACCTGTTCACTGACTTTCCATCTCGTCGGGCATTGTTCACCCAGTTGACAGGATGTGCATCTTTTCCATTGAAGTTCTGTGGTGTGCGGTGGTTAGAGAATGCAAAGTGCTTTCAAAGTGCATTACAAATTTGGGACCATGTTGTTAAGTTTCTCAAAGAAGCAAAACTTCCTAAAACAAAACCTGTAGAGACACTGAAAAGAGCAGCCTGTGATCCATTCCAAGTGTAGACTAGCTTTCTGCAAGACAATTGCATATGAATGTCAGCCTTTCCTGCAACGGTTCCAGACATTAAAAACAATGACTCCATATCTTTTTGAAGCTGTAGAGAAACTTTTAAGATACCTTATGAGTCGTTGCGTGAAACCTGATCTGATGAAATGCACAGGTCCAAAGTTACTGTCTATCGACACACAAAAAATCAGAAAATTTGATCCTTAGCAAAAATATTGATGTAGAATTTGCAACAAAACGTTTGTAAGGATAAACTGCAATCACAGTAACAAAAATACAAAAACTAGAATTTATACACGAGTGCCACAGTATGTTAACCATCATGATTGCAAAACTACAAGAAAGAAGTCCCTTAAAACAGAAAACTGTGAGAGGTTTGTCTTCATTGGATCCTTGTGTTACTCAACATTCACCTCAACTGGGCCAGAAGAGATTTTCTTTTCTTATGGAGGAACTCAACCATGCCAACATCATAAATGATGTTCTGGCTGAAAATGCCAAGAAAGAATACTTGCATTTTTGCAACCTCAAAAAATCTCAGCTTCAAGAAATATTTCGTCCTTGTTATCAGTTTAGTGGTGAAGTAGGACTTGACACTATTTATGGTAGCTTTCTAATAGGAGATGCAAACTACAAACATCTTTGGGAAATAATAAAGATTTGCCTTGTCTTGTCGCATGGGAATGCAACTGTTGAAGGTGTTTTTTCAGTCAATAAATCTTTACTCGTTGAAAATATGCATGAAAAAGTAACTGCACAGCCTCACATTCATGATGAGATACAAGAAGCAGGAGGTATTAAAAACATACACATTAGCAAAAAGATGTTGAATTACATGAGAGGTGCTTGTAAAGGCTATCATGAATATTTGGAGATGAAGAATAATGAAAGAAGTGAAGAAGACAAGAAGAAGGCAGAAAATAGGAAATTAGATATACAAGTTAAAGATTTAGAAGGAAAAAGAAAAAAAAAATAATATGGCAACTGAAGAGAAACGAGAAGCAATAGAAGTGGAGTTGCAAGAACTGAAGAAGAAACAAGCTTCACTTTATTAATATAGCAAAGTATCTTATTGTATGACTTTTGATCATTTTAATAAAAAGAAAATTGACTTGAGACATGAATAATATGAAAGCAACACAGTTCCTCCTGTTGTGAGCTATTCAGTTCAAGATATGTACAGTTTGTAAAGCTGTAAATACAATTTAGTAGTTATGCTGTTATTATAGTATTTCTTAATCCAAAGTGAATCAAGTTTGTTACAACTTTTTGATTGGGTTAGACATATTTAATTATTTCCCTATCATTTTCCCTGAACTGATTGGCAAGACGTCTGCTTTCTTATTCTTACATGAGAGGTGTGGCAAGGTCGGCTGTAGGGGAGGAGGAGGCTGAAATAAATGTATTTAAATTAATATTTTCACATGTATAGTATCGTAAGTTATAGTAGAAATTTTATGAGAAATTGGTCAGGGAACTTGGGAAAATAGTCAGGGAAAGTCAGGGAGAATTTTTTTTACAAATACTGTTGGAACCCTGACTTTGTACTCCTGGAATCCCCTCGTGCAAATGATGCACGAGCAAATTTTAAAAATAGATTTTTTAAACACCCGGCTCACCTTCCACTGGATTCCTGGTCACGCTAATCTTTCAATAAATTAGTTGGCGGCAAAGAAGGCATGCCTGCCTCTTGAGGCGAGTTTGGGTGTCATGTTTTTATATCTAAAAGGCTATGTTCGCTGTGGGGTCTTATGTACCTGACATGAGCAGTGGGTTTTGACCCTTTCTCAGAACATGCTGCGTTCCATCAGGGACAGTGTGTCACAATGGCCCTCTTCTATACAAAAGTCTAGAAGAGAGGAGATCATCGTGACAAGACTCCGCATCGGTCATACATTCCTAACCCACGGTTTTTTATTAATGAGAGTAGGGTGTCCAGCAACCTATAAAACAGGGAAAAGTCAGGGAATTTGATCAATTTTCTGGAATTTTCACATATTCACTAAAATAATAGGCCTAAGCTATTTTCATTTACAATAACCAACTGTCAAAATAACATTTTTCTTCCAGTTAATACTCACTGTGATTTCTTTTAGTACAGTTGTGCATGTTGAGTAAACTAATCTCAATTCTATAAGCCAACATCGGATTTTTATCTCATCTTTCCACCTCTCTATTGCGTGTCTCTAGCCAAAGTTGAGTCATTAGTTCATTAGCTCGTGTAAGGCGATATGTTAATGCATAAATTTAATCTAACTGAAATCCTACTTAGATTGCACGACCCAATATCCCATTGCTTTAGGTTGACATCATTTAAACCCTTCATAAAGTGTTACAATTTCAAAATGTGTGTGTGGGTGTGTCTAAAAATACTACACTAAGTTGCGATTTTAATACAATAATATCTTTAATATAGTGACTGGAAACGTTGTAAATTGGCTCTGGAAAACCTGGAAAAGTTAGGGAATTTTAAAATATAGTTTGGCTGGACACCCTGGAGGGGATCCACCTCCAGTGTGTGAACTTTGCGATGCTCACTTTGTTGTGTACCACATTTTGTTGGAGTGTCGCATGTATGCCACTATTCACCTGGTTCTTAATTTTAAAGGTTACCTTAATTTTTTATTACGTGACATTGCGGAAGGAATTATTGGTTTACTGCATTTTATACGCCTGATGAATCTTTTAAATGCCATTTGAGCCATTTTATAACATATTATTTTAACTTGTTTATTTGTCCTTTCAACATCTTATATTTTAATATATTTGTTTTGTATTTTTAACGTAGTGTATACACCTGTTGTTTTATATTAGCAGGTGTATCACTTCTTTTATACTAATAGCTCATTTGAGCGCCCTTATGGAGTGTCTCAAATGGGCATTTTCTCATATTCAGACAATGTATTTAATTTATATACACATTTTAATAGTGTATATAATTTTTTATTTTATGTTTCCACCTGTTTATTCCTACAGGTGGACTATGTATTGTGACTCTCCTCCATAGGGATTTTACTATTTTTGTATTCTAAAGGCCCTAATGACCTCACTGTGTCGATGGGTCTCAAAACATTAATAATAATAATGATAATAATATAAAACACATATATTCTCAGTAGTATGAACATCCCATTTTTGTGATAAGAAGTCACCTTTAAAACGAACGTCTCTACAAAAATTTCATAAGAATTAATTTGATTTTCCTCTTCAGCCCACTTCTAATCCTGCTCATCTGAATCCCTTAGACTTTTTCGATTACTTTCCGCCTTTTGTTTGGATTTTTTCAATTGGTAGATTTTGCAATTTTAAGATAAGACGGTAAATTATGAAATATTTTAGGAACGGCACCTTTACATAAAACCAGGTACCGAGGAAACTGGCACACTTTACTATTTTTATTCTTATATCTTTCACTGTGATCAAGTCACTAAGCTGTAAAAATGTTCAATACAAACATTTGGTTGCTAATCACTTCTCTATATCGCTTGCAAACACTGTTCACAATTAACCTTATCTTTTGGAAATTTAAAACAACTGATGTATTCTTTCAGTCATATTCTTGATGCATAGTTGCTCTTATATCCAGGAATAACACAAGAGCTGGGAATTACAATGAATTACACTAAAATAATGCAAAGGAAAAAACTGTTATTGACAAAAGATGACGTGCTATGCATAGAATTACAATGGCTCTAGTGGTATGTACTCCCAACAGTAGCACGTTGATGCACTGTTGCCAGATGTCGCACACCTCAGCCTTTACTAGAGATGGTCATGGTATCACACATACACTTACTCTAACTCACTTATATTCTCGCTTTTACACATTTGTACACTCATTCTCACTCATCTATACACTCATTCATTTGTACATTCTCAATCACTTATACACACTCTCACTCACTTATATTCTCACTTTCACACATTTGTACACTCATTCCAACTCACTTATACATTCACTCTCATTCACTTACACACTCATTCATTTCCCATCTCTCCTGACATTTCAATCAGAGTTACTCATATTCCAGACCTATATTTGGTTGTAGCAGGGTTTGTTGATTAATATATTAGTTTATGGGCACTCTCTATGATTTTGAATGTTAAGGTTTGTACTTGCATTTTGTATGGTAGGTTCTAGATGGGATCCTGATCAGCTACATAAAGATTTTATAACGCATACCAGTAACAGTGATGGTTTTCTCTCCTTGTGTTGGGCTAGTTTACTGAATCCCTTTATATACTGCCTTCAATAAAGTCTCTAACAAACATATACTGGGCAGAGTTTGAAATCCTTTAGCTCACTTGACAATGGTGGGAGCCGACCTCAGTGGTCTTCGTTTAAAGTGCTTGCCTCAAGACCCGATGTTTGTGGGTTCAAGCCCAGCCAGGGCTGACAGATTTTTCTTGAGTGATATACAAGTCTGTAGCACAACCTCCTTCAGATCCTGCTTTAGATACAACTTCCCAAGGGAAAATACTATGTTAATTAATGGTGGTGATAAGGTTATATTGATTAATGATACCATTTCAGACATAGAATTTGAAAAAAAATAATGGATGACCCTGTGGCTTTGTCTTTATAGTGGTCAACTGTAAAAGTCGAGGGTTCCGAATATTTGTGACTTTTTTTTTTTATGAGATAGACCAAAAATATAATTATAATTTATTATAGTATTGCATCTGAGGGTTTTGACACCAAGGATTTTTTGGGGGTTTTTCGGTAACTTTAATAATTGTAATATGTTTTAAAAGCAATGTTCTTTTGATTCTTGACTGGGTGTACTGTAAATAATTTTTCCAAATTATCATTTATAACATCCTCCAGACCAATGATGGTGTACTGTTCTCATCCTGTCCCTTTATATTGGATAGTCGGAGTGATGGGTAACCAATGTTGTAAATATTTCATATTAATTAACACAAAATTGAGTTGAACATGTCAGTATGGATTTATTTTTCTTTCCAGGCTTTAAAGATACATACTCGCATTGTTCATCAACCACGAAAAAATGCGAAGCACCACTGCTCGCTCTGTGTAGCTTGTTTCAACACCCAAGGGAACCTATTGCGCCACTTCTTGTCTGTGCATCAGGAGCTACGCCGGTTCATCTGTGGTTTGTGTGGGTCACGTTACAGCCAGAACCAAGTACTGCGCCGACATCTATTGCAAGTCCATCAAGTCCAGATTGACTCCATCTCTAGTTTCGACAAGAAGTCTGTTAGTGAGGTGGGTTCAGGAAACTTGGGAATAAATTTAAAATGTTGTTTAATGCATCCTTCATGATCTTGATTGTAAGACATTCCAATTATTTATTTACTACATTATATTAAGAAGAAGGTATAAGGAAGGAGGATAGAAACCTATAAAAGAAAATAACATAATATGGCTTTGGCACTGCCTCCTGATGAGTTCCAATAGAATGAAACCTATGTCAATGGTTTGGGCAGCATTGTAAAATGTGAATTGTGTTCTTCATTTCATTATAAAAGCCATATTGTGTTTGTTCCTTTTAATATGTTTCTCTCCAACTTTCCTCTACCTCCTTCCTAATATAATACATATATAGCTAAAGGAATACTTTTTACTTCTGACTTTTTAATTTCCTCTTACAATAACCAAAAGATGAAGTCTGCATAGTAATAATAATAATAATAATAAAATATATTTAGTTGGCTCATTCTCACAGAAACGTGCCTTTTGGAATTAAAAGAATTAAAATTATTAAAAATAATCCAAAATGAATAATATTTATGTATGAGCTAGATATAAAGTACATAGGCACTAGGAAATTGCTTTCCCGACTTAATGATCTTTATTTTGAAAATTACTAAGTTTTTAAAAAAGTTACTGTCTTGTAGGTGAGACAGCATCTTTGGAGGTGAGACAAACTATTGATTTGATATAATAATAAAGAAAAATAAGTGCACAAATATATAACAGCTTAATTAAAGACATATTATACTCTAATAACAATTATTAACTCTCAATAAAATAAAATAAACTCTTATTTCAATTTAGTTTAAAAACAACCATATTATGCACTTTGTATAAAAAGTATACTTACTTTCAGAATAGACCAAACTATTGTGCCTCAAACCATGGTGAGAACAGTTTTCATCTGCATCACACTGAAGACATGTCAGTTTTCTGGCTCGAAGAACATTATTTCCTTTGGCCCAAGTTATCTCATGGATTTTTCTTGTCCCCCTAAATGCTTGCGATTGTTTTGCGATGATACAATCTATATCAGTAATGAGGTTTGTGTTGAGAGTACACACCTTTATTCCCTTACATATTTGGAGATCCTCAACTAGTGTTTTTAGGTTTGATATGTTTTTTCCTTGTGAAACAAGAGCATCTGCTGCTCTCTTTAAGCACCCCCCGACACCATCAAGTGCACCCTCTCCAGGTCCACTTTTACTATAATGCCATCACACTGGGTTTGCTTCCAATTTATGGGTGAGATAAGTTCAAATTAAATAAAACATTCTCTTATTTTTGTATTGGGTGGTTGGCTCATCAATGAGGAAGTGAACCGTTTTAATATTTGGAATAAACGTTTTCACTTCTCTTATAATAATCTTTAAATGAGCACAAATGGCAGCTGGGTCATGCCTGAGATTGTCTGATAAAGTACAATAAAACTTTGGTATAACCTTGGAACTCATAGTACATTTATGGTAAGTAACTACAGTATAAAGTGTAATTTGAGGCTTTGATGCACCAAAGTGGACTGACTGTATTTCTTGTGAATATTTGCAATTATAGTTTTCCGAAAAGTCAATGTCAAACAGGATTTCACTTTTGTCAAGATTTGTTTTAATACTATCCAAAGCATGATATTGATGATTAATATGTTTACATGAACCAAAAATATATTCAAGACTTGTTTAGGACAGATAGAAGCTCTTCTTTTGTACATTATACTTCTTCTAAAACGGTTTTTTGCATAATCTTTCTTTTCCTTTAATAACAGTTTTAACTCTTTTTGTAACCCACATGTCATTGTTTTCAAAATTCTCTTCTCAATAGCTTTATTTTTACATTTTTCAAGACCTCTCAAGGCATCTCGCTTCAAACTGATTATCTTCACAACACAAATGTTTTAGGATGTTTTGGGGTCTTGCGTCTCCAAAAAGACCGCACTTTGCAGAAAGTAGCGTAACTGATGTTGAATTGGGGGTAGGAAGACAGAAACCTCTTGTGTAAGTTTTCAAGAGTGTCATTAAGATACCGTTTTTGTTTTTTACATTTCTTAAAAGTAAAGGTCTCCTTTTTACCAGCCTAAAGGCGACTACATTCATCCCTTTCCAAAAACGCTGTAACTAATATTTTAGTGTTTTCAATTATTTTCTTGCATTCCTTTTATGCAAGTTTCCTTTTGGGCTCAATATTCTTATAGAAGATAATAATTTTAGATATTTAATATCTGTATTTCTTTATTATCTTCCCAGAAACATTTGTCACAAAACCTTATTTTCTCTTGAAAAGTATTTTACTTTTTGAAGTTCTCACTCAATTGAGAATAAATCACCTCATTGAACAGCAATTTTGTTCTTACTTGTTGAGTAACAACTTGTCCCTTCAGCATATTGTTCATGTTCTTCCTTGGAGTTTTTTTTTTCTAGTGTTTTCAAACATTTGCGGTATGTCAACTTAACATCTATTGCGCTATGGTAAAGTTCATACGGGTTAATTTAAATCATTGACTTGAACTGGCTTAATTTACTCATTGTCAAGTGACTTTTTTGCCACCCTGTATATAATATGAGGATTAATTATGATCATAAATTTAATCATGTCCTTTCACAAACTTTAATCAAGTTTGTTATGCGCTGATGATTGATACCCACATATGGTATTACTAATTGGTTTCTGTACCTCTCCCTCTTTCCTGTATCTTTTTCCATATATAACATAATTATTTATGTTATACATGAAATTGATAACTTCAACTAATAATTAAGTGTATAACCCAAAAGGGTAGTAAGACACGGTGCTAAAAATAACTGATCATTGAACTATGTATCTTAAATAACTTTTAAATCACCATCATATCCAGCTTAGCAGTAAATTTAGTTCCAATGCTGCCACAACCAAGCTCTTCCATTGTTTTCCGTTTTGTGCAACTTCAGCTGTTAAGCATGTTTACATTTAATGTCCTCACAAATCTCACCACAACATACAATCTTCTTGTCCTGGGTAGTTCATGTGGCTATTTCATTATTGATTACATTTTTCAACATTGTTCCATCTGTTCTCCACGTGTGTAAACCATTCCTGGCATTTTATTGTATAAGAGGATATCTAATCTAGTAAACCAAAACTTCAGTTCTTCGTTATATCTTATTTCTTACCATTCAATCTTTACAGTATACACTAGTGACTAGTTATACAATACTTTTTTTCTCTCAAAAATTACTAACTTTTTGTCATCTCCATTATTTATTGCTCAAGTTTAGAGCCATATTATGTTATCGCTGGTCACAAATAGCTAGAATAATATTTCTCTGGATCCACCCAGGAGCATTTTTGTTTGAACTTTTGTTTGAAATAATTTATTTTGGTTAAAGAACACTTATTATAATTGATAATTTTTCCCTTATCTCTTGCTTGTTCAAAGGTATAGCTGTGTATTGGCAGGTTGGCTGGATCGCGGGCACCTCTTGGCACACACATTTACTTTGTTTTCGCTTGGCTAGCGGTGAGACCCATGTATTGCAGTGTTTATAAACTAAGATGTAGTCTGTGTCACTTTTTCACAAGAATCTCCAAAAATGACAACATCAACATCAAATGCTAGACTTATATACTTCTTGTTGACCTCTCTATAGGTATGATCCTCACCTTCATCCTCTCTTTTGACCTCAAGAACAAAGTTGATCAGAGTCTGTGAATGGACATTCACCTGATGAAAGCTTGAATGGTATTCAAATTATGTTGGAAGCTCTTGTAGAAAACAAACCTTGCAAAAGGTTTTATTGTTGCATATTTTTATCAAGTTCGCAATATCAAAAGCTTGTTTAAAATCTACAAATATCATGTGGAGTTTCTTGTTAGATTCATAATGCTTCTCCAAGAACTTTCTTTTGATTAAAGTTGATTTGCCCTTTCAGAATCGACATTGATAATCTCCTTATGATATCTGCAGTAGCCTGTAGGTGTTGACTCGTCAAAATTAGCAATGACACAATCTTATAGCCGTTAAGAAGAGCTATGCTTCTGCAGTTGCTTAATTGCATTGGATCTCCATTTTTACATATGTAACATACTATGGTAGTGTTTTATTCATCTGTCATTCTCTCTCTTTCTAAAATAAGTTTAATCATCATAGAGCTCAAAGATCAAAGTTGTTCCACTGTTTTTCATTAACCTGGTTTCTATCTTGTTTCAGATGCTTTATTATTTGTATCGTCAGTACACAAATCCATCCCCTCCTCCCTTGTTTTACCTTGTTGATGGACAGCTCTGGCCAGATTCTCAACACACAGCTAACTGGTCACAGTTTGTCCGAGCAACAATGCAGCTTTGGGCATGCGCGCTGGACTTTGTCTGTTACGAGAAGGTTCTCCACAATTCTATGGAACATCTTGAGTAATAAGATGTAATTTCACTTTCTATTCCCGTCCCCCACTCCTCTCCCTCCCTAGTCAAGCCAATTTTATACCTTTCATCACCATCACATGATACTGCATGGTCTGTAAATATACATTCACTGGCTGCTATAGCGAAGGACTATTGTATCAGCTAGGAACAAGTGAATCTCTCCTTGGTAGAGAAGTATTGTCTGTAGGCCACAGGGCAGCCATATTGTCAAAATTCCTCTTTAGGTTTTAATTGTTTATTTATATATTTTTTATAATTCTAATTCCATTTTGATTAAAACTTAATTTATTCAAATATTTATACTTACTTTTAGGTAAATAGTCAGTTGACGCTTGTTTATATACAGTTGGTTCATGGATAATTAAGAGGCCCGATTTCACAAAACTCGCTTTCTCCACTTTCGATCAAAAATTACTCTTTGATGGTATTCTATATTATGAAGGGGCTGAATGATTGCTGAAACTGGTTTTCACATAAATTGTAGGCCTACATTAAAGTGATTAGCAGTAATTGGTGTGACATTTCTACAACAGTTTCTTGTAAATAGCAATTTAAAATATTTTAAATTCAATTTTATAGTTAAAAGTTTGTTTATTATGTGAACCATAATTTTTTCTCTTTATTATGTCATTTTCGGAACTAAAAAAAATTCAATGTTTAAACCTTTCATAAAAGACCTTAAATGTTTGTTATGGTTAGGAAATTTTAGACATCATTCGAGAATGTCCGGTTCCTTAGATTTTTCTGTGTAGTGTGTTAAACCAACTCTGTAATAATCATAATTTATTTTGAAAAATAGCATAATAGTCATTCATCATGCAAGAGGGCTTGATATTACAACAGCATAGTTTTAGTTTAAAATGGTTATATTATGTTACGTGTGTGACAGTAGTTGTTATGGCTGTGACATAGTGCAAATATAGTGTATTTGACCTACATTTACAATAAGAACTTGAGGTTTTAGTGGAGAGTTTTAATTTAGTATACGTGTTAAAGTAAGTGTACTATTCACACACAGTACATTTGTACTAAATTATAAAACTCAACATATCAATTTGACAATATAGTTTTATTTAGTAAACAATAAATGCATAAGAAAAATACAAGATTTACAATTAGATAGAAACCTTTAGAGTGTATTAAATTTCTTCACAAGGCAAATAACTTGAGGGATTACATGATTACTTGTGGCTACCTAGGCAGTACAGTGGCCAGGCAACAGGCTGTAGAATTTCTAAAAGGAGAGTAATTTGAGAATTAGTTAAAGCAAAATATAGAGCAAATTTAGAAGATAACATTTATACAGTCTCACTTGGCAGGGTTGAATATTAACAGGGATCCACTAAATTTGTTGGATAATTGGCTGATGAATCCAGCTGATTGATGGCTAAGAACCAGGCGTCATTAAGGTACTATGGCTGGACACATTCCCTTATGGTACTGCCAGAGCATTCAATAGTACATTAATATCCTTTAGAACTAATACAAAATTAGGAGCCAATTTACAGGCCAAAACAAAATAGTATTATTTGCGCGGACCCCACTATGACACTAGGGCAATTTCCACGGGCTGCTCACCCAAGCTAATACTTTCCATGGACAATGACCGCATAACCAAATCTTTATCATTAACAACTGAACTGTATAAGGCAAAAGAAAAAATAGACTTCCTGGCGGTAACCATCAATAACAAAGAACTGATATTCATGATGTTTAGGGTGTCATGAATAATTTTCACTTCAAGATTTATCGGAACTTGTGAGTTAGTGTAAATCAGTAACACTAAAACTTCACATTTTTCTAAGTCGGAGGCCTTAACGTTAGGACAGTGCCCAAACACACAATAATGCACTCAGCAATTGACTTAAAGAGTCATTAAAATTGACTTGTCCATCAGACTAAAAGGCATAATATAACCAAAGTACTTCTTCCATATTGAAGTTAACTATTCCTGAACATGACTCAAGATTCCGAAAACATTTTCTCTTGTCTAAAAAAAAGGACTTCTGAATAACTATTTACATTACATTAAACCATTTTGGAAATAAAGTTTCTCCTAACTTAGTAACTAAATCCTAGGGACTAAATGACGATGGCTGGATACCAATACCCTAGCTACGGCGTCCTCGTAACCACCGCGTTGAATAGGACGATTCATCCTTCTTGAATGCCGCTATGGAGGCGATTCTGACGACCCAGACTCCATGACCCGTCTCGGTTATTCACCGGCAGAGGTTCTTTGTTGATCCTTGGCTGTGTAGAATCGCTCTCTAGTGTTGAACCCGCGGCGCGTCCCATATATACTCACAACCAGACATGAAGAGGGAGAAGAAAAAGGGGGAACGAATTGAGAAGCATACTTAAAAATAAGTAAGGATAAACGAGGAGAGGAAAAGAGAAGAGACACAAACACACGAGTTTCTTCTGCCGGCCACCAGAGTCGCAGTTGCGCAAGAGCTCCCAGCGCCAATCTCCATTTTCAGTATATCTCCCCAACTGAACTGGCGAGTCTTGTGCCACGTGGATCCGCCATTATAGATAATCCTGTGTTTTAGAAGTGAGTTAATGATATCTGCAGACATCTGGCCGTGGTGAGTTTATACACACATATCCTATATCAAAATGTGTCTGTATTAATTTAGTTATTTATTTTCCCCCTTCTTTGAGGACGCATGGCGCTGTAAGTTTCTTCATCTGACCCATCTTATAACAAGGGTATGCATTCACATATCTTATTCATAACTATAATAATCTTAGTCCTCTTCTTTGATATTTAGAACAGTAATTATCAAAAGACAATTATTTTTGACTAACCACGTGTTTGAACGGCAATACGTAGTTTCAGTATACGGGAGAGTATAAACTTTGAGGTATTTTATATTCATTATCTTGATATAATTCCAATGTTGCACCCAATTACATAAATAGTGAACTTTTTACTTGTAGGTGTTCAATCAATCTGATTGACACACTACATAAGTATTAAATCAATAAAAATGAAGTATTAAAACAATATATTCTATGAATAAATCACACGGCACATAAATAGTTAAAATAAGTTAATAATAATCATGTACAAAAGCACCCTGAGGTAAACTTGCACCCGGGCAGGATTGCTTTTTGGTGCACCCTTTTATAACCAAGGGATAGCCTGAATATGATAGTAAAATAATCTGAAGAAAAAGTCCACAAATGGTAAATCATACTCCAAACATTTCTCGGGCTACGTTTGGTTTTGGAGTGGTTAGGTTTGGCTTAAAGATTATTTTATTTTCATGCCCTTGTTATGTTGCAGTGTCCATGATTATGGTATATTAAATACCAAAACATGTCAGAAGAATATAATTCAGTATTTTTCGATTGCTGATATCACAAGGAGTAATGGGACTTGGAATAAGATAAGGCTTAGATTTTAAACATCACTTTAAAATTTCATAGATTTTTAACTTAACATATTTCACTTAAAACCTTGTTTATGTCCACTCTATATTATATTCTTCAAATCTTTATAGTAAGAAGACATAATCACTTTATTTAAATTTCAAATGGCAGATGTTAAGCTATAAATTCTAATTTTATAATTTTTATTTGCAACATAATTGAAATTTAAACTTTGTTTTTTCCTTACTTTATGGTATCTATGTTTTGTAACACAATATTAGCATGTAATACTTGTATTTTAGACTTGTCGTCAACTTATGTTTTAGTTATGTTGAAGATGCTATATTAATCTATTTAAAAAATTTCATATCCTACAGTTGGTTGTTCATTAGAAGCAAATTATAATCAATCTTTTTGAATTTTAATGTCACTTAATATATCTACCAATCTTGAAACTGTTTAATTCATTAAATCACAACTATTCTTATATTTTGTTATTGTTTTTTCTAAAGCGTTCTATCTAAGTCTTAACTTTTACTATTACTACTCCTTACATTTGATTAAACTACTTTAGAATGTTTTTAAAATGTTAATTTGACATTGGTTAGAACTGGAAAAATTGGATAATTCAAACCCAACATGATTCCCCATGAAATTTCTATTTAAATCAATGGTAAAAAAAAACCATTTAATTTTAATTTTAGAAGAAAATATTTGGTTAATTCAAGGCCTATACATTGTACGTTTTTTTTCGATTTTGTACTCATTTCAAACCCAACTTAATGATCTTTACTAAACCACCCATTTGCCGAGAATGCAAATAAAGTTGGAGTTAGCCTGTTGGCAAATAGTAAATTAGGAGGGGGGAGGAGGGGATTATGCACCGGTGGTGAGTGAGTTTCCTAATATAGGAGGGGACGTGTTGGCTAGGATTTCATCAATTCTGATTTAAGTCTGCAATTTTCATAATGCTAATTTTTCCACGTTTTTATATTTTGTTTGAATTTTTCTTGTTTTTTTTTTATGTATGAATTTACTGTGTAGATTGTATGTGTGTGTTGTATTTAATATGTATAAAATGTGTGTGTGTGTGTGTGTGTATGCATACTTTAAGGTTATTGATTTATTATGTACTAACTGCCTAGATACTCATGAAAATAGTTAATTCGAATTTGGGATATTCTGAATCTTTTTAGATATCTTTGGACTTTGAATCAAAAAAGTTATACTTTTTTTTAATTACCATGGCAGATCCACAAGTGATTGATCATGTTGAAAAGAAGACTTCCTCTGTGTCTCAAGTAAATGAGGGAATTTGATGAAGCTATTAGTACAGCAGCCAAATGGGGATTTTTTGCCCAATACTGGTTTAGCCTATTTTTTTTATTGTTGATATTTCTTGGTTTAGATTCATGGAATTGCAGGTACCACCGTGAATACCTTTGGGCAACTCTCAGAATTCTAGATGGTAGCCAATAACTTCTATTAAATTACAAATACCGTAACTGATAGTGTTTATTTTGTGTGTTTTTTTTATTTCTAACTAATTTCAATCAAATTAATTTCTAAACATTTCACTTTAAATATTTTTCGTGAATATGACACTTATTTTTAAATGCTGTAAGCAGCCATTTTGAATTTTATTATTTTAAAAATAACAAAAAATAAAACCATCTATCATATACTATTATAATTTTATTTTATAACTCTTCATTTTTTGTCATTTACATATTTAAAATGTACAGCAATTAATATCAAAGAAAGTATTTTACCTGAATCTTTAATTTTTTTATTAGCATGAACTAAAAAAATCTCATGTTTAAACAGCATAAACCTTCGTACTTGGAATCTAGATTATTTTTACTTCTTCATCGTCCTCATCTTCTCGCTTTACTTGGTTATTTGTATTTAAACTACTATTATTTGTGCAGTTGTAAAACATTATACAAAGCAAGCCTGTGTTCATAAAACCACACCTTTTTATTTAACATGGTATTTCATTAACACATGAGCATTTAATTTTAAGACATCGACAGGAGCTAGAGCAACATTTTCTGGGACACCAATTGGCAGAAGAAATTTGGAAACATTATATTTGTAGTACTCAAACTGTTCAAGATTTAAGACAGATGAGGTATCTAATGCATTCTTCCAGATGCAGGTTTAAAGGTGTACTCGTTTTACATTCTTCAAAAAAAAAACTTCATTAGTTGGTGGGAGTTAACAGAGTTTTGGAGGCTGTGCAAAGTGATTTCTTCCCAATTTTTTAGACCAAGATCTAATCCGTGCTTCTGAAGTTGTCGAACATTTTGGCAAACCATAGCAGATGTTGATGAAAGTTGATGCTTGTTTGTTGACATTATCAATGCTTGCTGTCTCCTCTCCATCAACAAAGAAAATAGCCCTATCATAATAACTTAACTACCTTTGCTTTTCCTATGCCGAAAAGACAAGCGGTAGTATCACATCCATTCAGAGCATGTCCAGGCAAGATGTTTAGTATAATGTCACTGCTTTCAATAATGATTACAGATCATCTTTGAATAGGTGATTCTATGTATATGGGGATAGTCATCTTTTGTTCCCAATAGTGATAGAGAAGCAACATAAATACATTGGTGTTATCAGAGACTAGTCATCTGCCTAATTCCTTCTTCTGTTCCTCAGTTTAACTGCTTGTTGAGCAATAATAGCATCTGTGTCTCTATGCAACATTGCAAAATCTTGCCGTTTTAAAACACTGAAACCAGAGAGTTCATTTGGGATTCATCCTTTCCCGTAACAAGTTTGCTGACCTTGATGTATGTTTCGAGAAATTCTTTATTTTGTATAATATTGTTTCAGATTCAATTTATTAGGTTTTTTTTTTACTGTAAGTATGCCCTTTTGTGATGGAAGTGAGGATAACATTGAAAGCTGGTGGACCCTGCTAACCCCAGTCTATTTCTTTTGTCTTGTAATATATTTTAGGCCAAACCTGTTTAAAGCACAAAAATCAAATGTACAACATCTACTTGAAACTTTTTAATGAGTGCAGACTTGAAGTGCAAGATGTAGTCACTCACAGTACCCTTACTAGGCCAATAAATCACTTACAGTAAAGCTTATCCTTCAATCACAAAATAAGCACCATTCATTGTCACTGTTCAAGAGAATACATCTTTTTCAGCAATGTCGTCAATCTCTGAGGGAACTGCAGATATTATGGAAGAAAGCTTTCTCTTCGCTCTCTTTCAGTTAACTATTGCCAAATCTGCTTAAGTGATCACATTGTCTAAGGCATCACTTTCACAATAGACTAGACTACCGATGACGGGGTGATCAAGGTTCGAATCCGGATCGGTTGTACTGAGGGCTGTTTATTACAAAATTGTTTTCCATTCTTCCTCCTGGCAAATATGGGTGCACTTCCTCTAAATTCAACCTTCTTCATCCCTAGCTCATTATTGTAATTAGTACATGCATATAACCTAAAAAAGCAGTAAGAGGCTGTGCCAAAAAAAAAAAACTCCCAAATTTACAGGCTTTCATTTGTTGACATTAAAAGAGAATAGTTTGCTTGGAATGCAGCCATTAGTGAACAATGATATGGCATAGGGACAATTAAGTGACAGGCAGAAAAAAAATCCGTAAGATTTGGTATACATCTCATTCTAGAAACATTGACTTTTGCCACTATCATGACATTTATTTTTTGAGATGAAAGCCTTAATTAACTTTCCTCCATTTCCTGTATATGATTTAAATCTATTGTATATACAACTTTACTTTACTCCTAATTAATAAACAAACAATTTGAAATATAATACAATCAGGGCTGTGGAATCGGATTCAAAGAGTCTGAGTCTTAAGCAATTTTGGGTGGAGTCGGAGTTGGAGTCAGTAAAGATATATCAACTCCGGTTTCAAAATAAAGACTTATAATATTATAACAATATATGGTAAATAACTAAGTATATCATTTTTAATTTATACTTTTTTTATTTTTAGGACCAGTAATTTTGATTGACAAATTTATTCATATATAAATTCACAATGCAAAAGAAGCATCACATGAAGTAATCTGTATTGGAGAATTTTACTCCAGTAAATTTATTATTAATAATTAATATACATCAGCCATTTCTGAAATAGTCTGAGTCAAACAGTAGAAAAATATAAGAGTCGAGGTTGAAGGCTTGGCGTATTGATTCCACAGGCCTGAATACAACCCATGTTTAGGCTTAACACTAAATGGTGGCGATTAACAACACTACAAATCACAAAAATTTTAATTTCACAGCTATTTGTGTAGAAAAAATAATGTATAGTCACAAAATATTAACCTAATAAATAATATTTTTTTTTAGGAAAAATGAGGAGCCACTAATATGAATGTTTATGTATGCTTTTTGAGCCATTAAATTCTAATAAAAAAAATGCTATCATTCTAGATTCTACACCAAACAAATACTGAAAACCCATGTATATTCATTTTTGTTATTAATACTATGTTTAATAATATTTTTAATATACATTAATTTGATAGGTAACAATTTTAAACTAAATGTTCCATTTATCTCTTTTTCAGGTATATGTTCTTCCAAGCACCAGCCAATTCCCCATATCCCCCACAGTAGCTGCTAAAATAAGAGACATTGCCAAGGAAGAGAAGCAAAAGTTCACAGGTGTCAAAGAGTTCCTTAAAACATGTTTGGGCATATCCAACCGACATCAAAATGAAACCTGCGTCGAGGTTGACACACAAACAGGGGTGGCCCAAGTTCAAACAGAAGAAGTCACACAAGTCAACAAAATTTGTCAAACAGTTGACACTCAAAACGATGACACTGAGGATCTAACTACAATTCAATTACCTGTGACAAATTTTACACTAAACACTGAACTGTCATGTTCCATTGAAACCCAAACAAACAAACTAGAAGAAAATGTGTGTTTTAGCCAAACTACTGGAGAAGGCTCAGTGTCCCTCACACTGATAAATGAACCTTCTATTTTGACATCTGAAATTTTTGATTGTGGTACAATGTTTACCAACTTAGGAGGATTAGCCAAACCCATAAATAATGACATTATGTCCTACGAGTTTTGTTTCCGTGATAAAGACTCGCTTACAGAGCATGTGAGTATGAATCACATGATAACCGCTTATCGCTGCGGGTTGTGTATGGCTGATTTTCTGGACAGTGGTCATTTGGTTAGCCACTTAATAGAACATCATGAAGTTCACTTTACAAGATGTATTTGGGGGGAATACCCATTTTTATTTGAACTTGAATAAAAATACTAGCCCCGCTAAAATAAGCTATTCTTCACAAGCTACAAGTAACACTCAAACTATAAAGTCTTGGCTAAGGGATTTTGTCTGTCAAAGAAATATTACTATCTATGATAAAAATATTAAATATCAAGAATCCTCTGAAGGCTCATTATTGCCATCAACTGTTTTTAATGTTCTTGAAAATAATTCCACAAAATTGGTCAGCTTTGTGTTACAACCTGATACCATAATACAGTCATTTCCTAAACTGTTGGCCAACAATGACATTTTCGACACAAGTCGGACACCTGTCATCGGCTCTCAGTTGGAGTCTGACAATGAGGGTATGAATGTGAGTGCTCAATCCCAAGGGACCATTGAACAAAATGATGCTACTATGCAGTTTATCTCTATCTCAGGTGCCCACGACACAATCTTCACCGAGCCTGTTACTGACAAGAATACAATGTCTCCTCCTACCATCTCAGATCGGAGGTAAGTTAATTGCCTTCGTTTGAAAGTCACAATTTAAGTAAATAATTAAATATTCAATTTTGTTGTCTAGTATTTTTACTATTTTCAAATTAACATAGTCGTGGCTAAGAGTGGTAAGGCATAGATAGTTTTACTATCAGATGTCCGTTTTAAACCCAGACCAAAGTCATGTAATAGATTTTGGCAAAGGAAAGCTTTTCATAAGGACAATACTGTTGAAAAGTTTGAAATGCTAATAAAAACAATTGTGTTTAAAAGCCTTTATTAAATAAATATTTTTTTCTGTATCAAAGAAATGTCACATAATGTTTGATTATTTGCAGAGTAACGTTGATATTTCCAGATCCAAACCATCTTGTGAAATGGCCAGAAGTGGGGTCCTCCCGTGCAAACTGTACAGTATGCAAGTCCGGCTAATATGTGTGCAAAAGAACATTCTGACAAGAAGACTGGTATAGACCATTGTATTATTAGAATATCTTTGTTATTCAAAAAATGTTGAGAGAAACTTGACAAGCTGCTATATGCCTTCAAAAGCGTTATATCAACCCTATTAACTCATATTTATACCAAAGTTTCATCTCTTCCCATGAGTTGTTGGCACTTTGGAGTATGGTGAATTTGAGGGATTTAATGATCACTTTCTAAACAGTGATATATTAGGATATTAATTTAGAACCGAAAACAGTAACATTTTACACTAAACAACTCGGCTACAGCGTCAAGAATTGTAATATCTGGGTTGTACGAGCTAAACTCATACATAAATACTAAAATAATCTAGGGATTGCCTGGGATAAAACCATAGTCCCTTCAATCTTTTGTCAGATTCCACTTGGCTATAGAGAGACAATTTAAGCCTGTGAAGTGAATCAAGTGTGTGTTTGTGTCCTAGGGGCAAGACTGTACACTTGCAAGGAGTGTAGCAAAAGTTTCACTAACAAGAGTAACCTGAATGTTCACATGAGAAGTCATACAGGTCAACGACCTTACCATTGTGACCAATGTGACAAGTCTATGAGGCAAGTCAAATATTTAATCTATTAATTTAACTTTCCATAAGGTTTCTTTGGACCTTTAATGAATGGAGAGCTTTAAGATGCTAGTTAGAATATATATTTTATTATCTTATCAAAAAGATGAAATAATAACTTAATTAATTTCTTCGAGGAAACCCTCTTTTCACTTTTTGAGTTCTTTGTATGTCCAGTGGCAGTAATATAAATTGTGAACTGTGTTCTTCTTTTCATTGTAAAAGCCATATTGTGTTTGTCCCCTTTTGTATGTTTCTATCCCTTTCCCTTTACTTTCTTCCAAATATAACAACTTGATTAATTTGTTATTGACCTCATTTATTTTTAAGACTATTACAAGAACTTTAATTCATCACCCAGCGATAGGCATAAATCTAATTTTACAGTAATGCCATTTCCATCATTCATCAGAAATCAAACTCGAGACGCTAATATCAGTAGATAAGTGCAGAGTGAGGCTTGAAATTTAACAGGCAAGTTGTGGGTGAAACATTTATATATTTCAGGAGTTCTTGAATGATCACATTAGCAACTAATTATGTAACATTTTAGAAAACATTCTAAAAAATAGGTGAAAGTAAGGTGTGGTTATAATTAAAAGTTAAGACTTAGATTGCTCTAGAAATATATTTAAAAATTAAATTTATAGATTAAACAATTGTTAAATTGGTAGAAGATTAAGTTAAATTATAAGTCAAAATGTATAATGAAAATTTACTTTGGTGAAAAAACATACTATCAGATATGAACATTTATATACAATTAATAATGCATCATCAACTAGACCATACACGAGTTGATAACAAGTCTACAATATATGTTGACATGTTAAGATGTTGATACAAAAACTTTAAGATATACAACATAGTATGGTACAAAGCAATATTTTAAGTTTAAATCTGTTGTAAGATTAAAAAATAAAATCTTATGGTTAACATCTTCCAAACAAAATTAATGAAGCAGTTAAGTGATGTGGAATAATCTAAGTCTTATCTGTTTCCTTGTCCCATACCTCCTTTATGAAATCCAGCACTGGAAATATGATGGATTATTTCATTCCGACATGTGTTCTTACGACAGCAAGATGTTTAACACATTGTGTTTTTCACAATGACTCACTTCCATGAGTATGGTACCATAGTACCGAACAGGTTGGAATGAATAATCCATCATCTTTCAGTGCTGGATATCATAAAGGATGTATATAGAATTTCATATCTGACAATATGTATTTCACCAGAAGTAAATTTAATGATACATTTTGACTTGTAATTTCAATTAATCTTCTTCCAATTTAGCAACTGTTTAATCTACAAATTTAATTTTTTATATATATTTATAGAGCAATCTCTCTAAGTCTTAACTTTTAATTAATTATGTGACAAAGTCAGTTTTTTTCTTTTTTATTAACCCACTTTCTTATACCTATCTTTACAGATTGTAAATGATTCTCTGAACAATCTTGTCATTCCAGGTACTACAAGGAGTTTGTTGAGCACAAGCGCATTCATGATGGTATCACTCCATATGAGTGTAAGGATTGTGGGCTTAAGTTTCGTCAACGAAGGGTGTTTGTGCGGCACAAGGAAGTGCATTCATTGGACAAAAAGTAAGGACATTGAGTTAGAGAACTCAATACACATTTTGTTTTAATTGCATTATATTTTTGTATACTTTCTAATCAGTGTGGTAAATAACTGTGAATTCTAGGCGGATGTAAAACTTCATAAATTTTAACTTCTCTCGGGGACACCGCAGTTGGTCTAAAGTTATTTGGTCTAAAAATTACTTTCACAAAAGTCATTTGGCCTAAAATGTAAATGGAAAACCTTTGGGTATCTTCAGAAAGTAGATGTACTATTAGTTGTTTCATCTGAATATAGATGGCACAACTTATGTGAAATAGGTATATTATTTCTAAAATCATTGACATATCTCCTATACACCTATACCCCAACAAATCTATAATCTTAATTCTACAAACAAAAACAATAGATCAGTAGTTCACAAAACCACCTTTTTTGTATATAAATTTCCGATCTTATTTCTTTGTTAGCATATCTCATGGTTATACAATTAATAGGAACCAAGATATTAACGAAAACAATAAAGAACCCATTATTAGCATACTTTACGCACGGTAAAATTGTACAATCGAATGATGGGGACTTTTGACAACTTATTTAGAAAGGCAAAGTTAAAGTGGAAACTAATATTCAGCTCACTCACTTGGTATTTTTCTGAAGTGACGCCCGATTTTTGCTCAACTATACTGGACTAAGGCATTGTTAACTCTACATGAACATATTTTTTTTAGTTAGGCCTGTTGTATTATTAAGGGCCTGGTCAGTGGTTGTTGGAAAGGAAGAGTCGCATCAGCGCCAGCCTCTAATTTACGATATCAGAAGAAACCAATTGAGTTAATTTTTGTCTTTGGCGGCTCAGTTAGCCCACAGTGTTGCCAGAACTATCAGCACTTTAGAGCCCACCCCCCTTATCTTCACCCATCCAAAGAGTGAGACTGAGCTAGCAAGAAAACAAAACAAAGCTATAATACTCTGAAATCTTTATCACCTCTGTATTGAAGGGGGGTAGAGTCTAAACTTGTAAATAGCCTTTACGAAAGCAATTAGGGGAGAGTACCTAAGATTGTCACAAATAGAAGACAATGCATTTGACAACTGGTTTGGTCTTTCATTGAAATTCATTCTGGGCATAGCATACACGAATTGGAGGTTTTCTAGCTCTCGATATATTCATTCATCATCAATTTGGGATATGGTCTGGTTTGCCAGTGATGGGGAGGTTAGACATCAAATCCTATCCGGGTGTGTGTCCTTACTATTTCCTAAACACTATTAGTGCATTTAAGTAGGTATATATCAGACAAGTGGTTATACATAATAGGAAAAATGATAATATTAAGACGTGTTGCTAAGAATAAAGATACAATGAAGTGATAGCCTAAAGTCTCCTCGAAACTATACCATCCCAGAACTGTTCAGGTAAAAGAACCATAGTTAATGTGCTTGCAGTTTTGCCTTAAATGAAATGATGTTTTCAGTTATTTTATGGTTTTTGTGTGTAAATTATTTTTATTTAGTTTTGTTTATTAGATAGTAAATTTAAACTATTTATTTGGGTGTTCATTACAACAATGTATCCGCGTAAGCAAGCACATATTTTGCAAAGACTGCAAACATTTAAAAAAATTATTATGGTTTCTTCTTTTAGAAACAGAAGCTGACTTTAAACAATTCTGTGTTAGGAAAAAAACTCATTCTTCCAAATGACAAGTACATATTTTTCATAAATAGTATTTACATCATAAAATGTTAAAACAAACTTGATATTTTATGAATATTTTCCAAAATCTTATTATTATTTTAATATTTCACAACTTCTAAAATGTTCTTATCAGAAATTATAGAAATTAATGAAATAATAAGTGCCTCATTTTTGTATTTTAACATAAAAAATTTTTTTTTTTCTAAGAAATCAAGGCTAAACAATTAGTTTTAATTTTCAAGTAAGGCTCAAGTGCATAAAGTTAGAGAAAACTTGGTTTAGATGATTCAATAGAAAAAATTTAATCCACCCAACTTAAATGTGAGCGAAGTCATGGGCAAATTCTAAGTAAGTTAATATAATCATAGAAAACATGAATGGTTGATTAATTCATTTAATAAAATCAATAAATAAATATATCAACATGGAGTGACCACATTTATATGCTAATTACTCAAAAGGGGTACGGGTACACAACTTTTTCTTTATGGTAAAAACCGGTACAAAAACTAATTCAAAGCTTTGGCATTGAAAAATTGCCAAAATTCAAAATAACAAAACTTTTTATTTGTGGTACAAAATGGTTCAAAATTAATTAAAATATTTGGCATTGAAAAAAGTTCAAAATTCAAATTAAAACTAAATTATTAAAATGGAGTGGCCACATTTATATTCTGATTACTCAAAAAGGGTACAGGTACAAAACTTTTTTATTTGTGGTACAAAACTGTACAAAAACTAGTACAAAACTTTGGCATTGCAAAAAGTTCAACATACAAAAGTGGTACTACAGGTTAATGGACATGTTTTTAAACCTTGGGCAATAGTAAATTGAGAGAAGACAAATGTATTTTTAAATGTTAGTATATACTATTTAACTAAACATTACACACCTTGCCATCTAGTAACAGCACTACATGACCCGCCTTGGTGGTGTAGTCACCTAACGCACTAGTCGTGTTGAGCTAGACCACAGAGAACAGGGAGATCGAAGTTTGAATCTCGGTCAGGTGAACTGGTGTGGTTTTCCTAAATGGTTTTCCATCTCCCTCCACGCAAATGTGGGTTCACTTCCTTTACATTCAACCTCTCTAATTCTTTATCCATTAATGTAACTAGTACTTAAGTGTATAACCCAAACAGTTAGTAAGACACAGTGCTAAATTAAAATTAATAAACATCACTACAAACTATAACAAATGTTTCCGAAGACAACATGAACACACTTTAAATAAATAGGCCTAAAAATTTAATTTACAAAAAGTAATTTAGCCTAAAAATTAACTTTACAAAAGTTATTTGGCCTATACTTTAGGCTAAATGACGGGTACCCTTCTTTCTACTTCCATTCACTTTAATCACTTTTCTTACCTAAAATAAAAAACTTTTATTTTGAGATAGGATATGCCAGTATTTAATATATGAAGAGTCCATAGGAAAAAGAGGGCAACTCCAATTTTCTGTATTTTTAGTTTTAACCACCATATTATAGAGAAATGAAGATATTTTATGCTAATATTGTTGTAATTTTTATTGCTAATAATACAAGCAAAGAAAGGGGCTATTAACAGAAATATTAAATATGTAAGATTTGTTATACAGGTTAAAAAGGAGGCAACTCACTTTACAATCAGTCAGTCAACTTACTTTACAATAAAATGTACATTTGCTACTCATCCTGTAAAGCAATTGAAAATTGAAGCTGAACAAACTTGTTGTGGTAACCACAGAGATACTTACAATGGAGCCTGGTTGTCATCGATTGTGTTGCAGCCATCTCAGATCAATGGCAAACTCAGAGAAAGGGAATTTCTATATCCACTAAAGGCCTATGAAGCTAGCTGGAATTCTGGTTTTCTAATTATTCTTTTTATTGATTAGTTTGCATTGTGACCCAGAGTTTTTAATGCCCTTATTATACATTTTTTCAGGACCAATGCCAATTTCAAATGAAAAATATAGAGGTTTACAGGAGCTGAAGAAGTTTTGTGGGAAGGAAGCTCGATTTTTTTTTAATTTACCTCATACTTGAATAAAATTATATATTTAATTCACTAGGCCTATGTTCAAAGCTAAATTTAAATAATTATGTATCAGTCTTGCTTTTATACATGTAATTTATAATTTTGTGGTTTGTATTAAAAGTGAATTTGACCTTATAATGATACATATTATGGATTTTAACGCTGTATATAACGATGGAAATGTATTACTATGGAAATAAATTTCTATTTTGTAATTAATTAATATTTTACTGTGTAATAGGTGAACCAATCCCTGCAGATTATATATAACTCCCATTCTTTAATATATAAGCCAATACAAGTTAGATTATCAGAGTTAGTACATTTTGAAGTTTAAAAATGCTCTCCTGAAAAATGTATTAAATTGGAGTTGACCCTTTTTCCGATAGACTTTTCATATTTGAATTAGCTTTGCTTTGAATAAAAAAGTGAACTTCGTACACCCTCACTGGGTTCATCAGTAAGTCTTTAATCCCTAAATTGCTTTGTTGCAGGCACAAGTGCCCGGTGTGCAATAAAGCATTTAGCCGTCTAGACGTCTTAAAGTTGACCCACATGAAAACTCACTTTGATCACCCGCCAGAACTTCAGCTCTGTACAGTGTGTAATAAAAGCTTCACAACGAAGAAAAAGTTACACTATCATCAAATTTTACACTCTGGTACTTACCAACACCATTTTGTATTCACTCTCAATTTTTAATCTAGTTCTTTATACAAATATTTATGTTCATTTTGCATAACTATAGATGAGAAAGCAATACATCAATGGTGTTTTCATTATAAGATGAAACTTAAAATAACAGGGAAACAAGACAAATAATTAATAATAAAATACAGTGGATTCCTGATAATTGGGGCACATCGGGACTATAGGCCATTCCACCCTTAAATTGCACTACAAGCTCTTATGAACACATACCATCTCTTTGCAACCCATTGTTTTCTCTGAAAGCGATGTCAATTTTTCACTCAACGAAGCTACCATTTTATAGCTTAAAAATGAACATAGGTATTTCTTTGAAATTAGCTTACTACAATATATAGCATTCATTGATGCATCACTTTAAAACAATACAAACTATTTAAAAAAGAATTTGTAACCACTTATTTCTTACCAAACATGAAAACTAACATTGTGTCTCAGTTTTACGATTTTCCTAATATATCACATAAGTCTCATTCTAATTGTGTGAGAAATACAATAATTTTATGGTGGCTATAGTAATAGTCATGAACAATGCCTACAAAGTCTAAAATGGACATCTTTTCCACATGATTTGAAAAGAAATTACAACATATTACAACTCTTAAAATATTTAAAGTAAAACATGAAAAAGTTGTATTGATAGGAACATTTTTCTTTTGGTTTTACATGGGTATATTATGTGAAAAAATTATAAGAATAGTTAAAATATATTTTTGAAAGAAACTTTGGGCCATCAGCACCTCTCGTTTATATGTGGTGGCATATTGCAGTTGTTTAGTTTGTGGCTTAATTTGCACAGTCTTTCTTGAAGAGTGCAGCATTGTATGAAAGTTGTATCGCTGAAAAGTGAAGTTATGTCAGCTCATCCCATCCACATAAAAATTAATGATACTTGCTACATGTACAACGTTTAGTCAATTATACATTCATATAGAAAGGCTTTAGCAAAGTGCACGTAAAGTACAAATAATCAAAAAATAATCTCTGGAGTTTGTTTTACCAAATGATTTTTTAATAGTTCTAGGCAAATACGGTACACTTACTCTTAGCAACTTTCCTTAGCCTTAAGGCATTATATGTTTTACTTAAGCAAAAATAAGTTACTGATAGCCAAAACACAGGCACCAGACATAGAATGACGATTAAAGTGATGGTGGCTACAGACAGGGAAAACCTGGAAAAGTCAGGGAATTTTTGGATGACAGGGAAAACAGGGAAATGTCAGGGAATTTAACTAAAAATAAGGAAAAGTCAGGGAATTAAAAATTATTTCTCAAATATCTCATTAATTTTGCAACTAAACACTAAAACAAAAGTTAATAATACCTAAATAAAATAACATATTAATTTTTAAAATAACTGATAAAACCGTTTATGTTTAGAAGATACAAACTTTTTTAACATGTGATCAATAATAAATAAAACACATCATCCGCCATTAAAATAGGAAAAAATTAGTCAGGGAAAATTGAAAAATGTTGCCTGGAAAACCTGGAAGAGTCAGGGAATTTTGTAAAATATGTTTTGTAGCCACCCTGTGTTAGAAACGTACGTAAAGAAACAAAGTCTGTCTACCACTTGTAAGATATTAGTCTTGTGTTTCGTTCATTATTTAGATGCGGCCTAAATAGTGTTGATTTAATCATAATTGTTTTCAAACATAAAGCTAAGGTTATAAATAACATTATATTATAATCAATCTAATAATGTATAGAAAAGTTAACTAATTGTTTGAGAAAGTGCACACACATTTGCATGAATAGAGGAAGGAAAAACCATTTGTTTTAACTGATTTTTATAAACCATCTTCAGTTTGATATGCCATAGTTAATAAATACTCTAACCTAATCATCATAGATGATTTTGTGCAGTTTATATTCAAAGCGGGTTTAGTATAATAGTATTAATAATAAAAAAGAACAATATTATACAGTTATTTATATAAACCAAACTTCAAATGTGTTACCATTAAGTGCATACACTTGGTATACCTTGATAAGCTTCTAATATAAAAATTGTTTATATCTTGAGCAGATAAAATCTAGCAACTGCGTGCTCCATAAGATCTGCCCTGCAATATAAGAGTAAAACAACCTATTGATCACCTTGGTCCAACTAAGCAAAATTGTAACCACTGAGCTGAAAACACATTCTAACAGAGCCAAAAAAGTTCTCAATAAAATAAAAGGAATGTGACATTTAAAAAAAGCACACTATTTTATTTATATTGATACAAACATTTATTTAAAAATAACTAAAGCAAAAAGCAAACAAACATATAGTGTACATACATAAAATGAAATTACAGTCAAAATAATTACTCTCTCAATCAAAGGCATTAACAAGGGTTCTTGCGTCGAAAAAATTATCACATGTATACTGACATGTACTCTCTATAGACTGCAACTGAACAAAGTCGGCACCGGTATCTAATGCTGATAAAGGATTGTCTTAACTGTCTTCCTGCATGAAATAGCATCTTACTCCACGTATATATTTCCTGGCATTCTGGTTAGTCACTCACTTTGGTATATCATCATCATCATCATCATTTTCTTGCCTTTATGGTGTCTGAGTGTTTTGCCAATAACTGTTCAGTAATCATTTCCCCATAATCTGTGTTCCATAAGGGATGATGTTTCACGGTGGCCCTCTTCTATACAAAAGTCTAGAAGAGAGGAGGTCATCGTGACAAGGCTCCACGTCGAACACACATCATTGACCCATGGATTTTTATTGAGAGGGGAACCACCTCCAGTGTGTGTGTTGCGATGCACCCCTTAGTGTGTACCACATTTTGGTGGAGTGTCGTAAATATGCCCTATCTGCCTGGCTCTTGATTTTAAAGGTGACCTAAGCTTTTTATTGCGCGATAATGAGGATGAAGTTATTTGTTTACTTTCTTTTATACACCAGGCGGATCTTTTTAATGCCATTTAAGTCACTTTTATAAAATGGCTCATTTGGACTTTATCTCATATTGAGATTATTTTTAACATTTTTAGTGTACTTTAATATGTTCGTTTTGTCTTTTTATCATTTTAAATTGTAATATGTTTGTTTTTTCTTTTTAATGAACTTATTATATTTTAAAATGTTTTCTTTGTATTTTTAATGCAGTGCATACACTTGTGGTTTTTTATTAGCAGGTGTATCACTCAAAACATTTTAATAGCCCATTTGAGTACTCCCAGGGAGTGTTTCAAATGGGTATTTTCTCATATTGAGATATTTTTTAATACATATTTTTAATATTGTATATTGTATTTTATTTTTGTATCCACCTGCTAATGCTATAAAGCAGATATATTAAATTTCTTATGAAAGATGAAAGTATTGATTACTACCAATATGTAAAACTTGTACATTTATGATGCCAGCAAAGTTATCTAGACACAACTATTCCCGACTTTGACTGGGATGCAGACGTAAGTACTGGGGGGAACAGTATGGATATCTCAGTTTAAAGAGAACTCAAGGATAGCCAAATACTAATACATTGTGTAAAATTAAACTTAATTTTTTTTTCTTCACAGGAATAAAGAAATATATATGTTCCATTTGTGATAAACCATTTGCTCGGCGTATTTACTTGAATTCCCACCTGAAAGTGCATGAGAAGCAAGAAAAATATATCCAATGTCCCATATGCACCCAGAAATTTCCAACAAAGGAAAAACTAAAAGTGGGTGAAAATATTCTTCACTTAATTAATCTTTGATATAAATTAATTAATAATGTCCTAAATATGTATGTAAGGAAAGATTTTTTTTTAAAAAAAAGGTAAAAAAATCAACAAATAGCCTAAAAATATATAAACTGTCCATAGAAGAAGAACTCAAACAATTTTATAAGTAAGAAAACATTAAGTTTAAAAAAATGCAGGATTATGTTTTGTGAAACTTGATCGCACAAATTGACTTGTGATATTATATGTACATAAATTATGTTTCAATCGATTAACAAGTAATCAAGGACCTTTTAGATCATGCGCCAACCTTGCCAGCAGCCTCCATCTTCTTCTTTTTTACACCAGCTTCCTTCCATGTATTTTTTCAACTCCGGCCCCTTAAAATCATTCCTCGGACTCTTCCAATAATGCCTTTGGTCTCAGCCAATTTCCTCTTGGGGCCCTTTTATACAGGTATTTTGGGACACATGTCATGGGTATTTGCTTTTATACAAGCAGCATATTCTGCACAACATGAAAAGGATGAGAGGAAATAAAAATCAGAGACCAGGTTTGCCAATTCTTATTTTATACCACTTGTAATGGATCTGTTTATAGTTGCCATTTCAGTAGCAAATAAAACAATAGACAATAAGTAGACAATCACTGTATCAGAAACATAGGAATGATGACCTAAATTTCTTCAATTACATTATTTGACGAACTCCTGTTCAATTTAAAAGAACACTGGGAACAAACGCAGCTTTGATGGAAGAAATAGGGTTTCTGTCTAAAGAAATGCTGGTAATCACATTAAGATAAGTAAATAAGATAAATACAAATGAAAAAACTGTATTTAGTGAAAGCAGTATTTTTTAAGCTAATGTCAGACTTTTTTAATAAAATGGTAACGTTAATAATCTACAGTGAAATAGAGACCAATTAACAAATTTTAAAAAAAAGTGCTAATATTTTTAGATGTGCAAGTGATACACGTTTCGCCTATTTTCATTATTTGAAATGTTGCGGGTGGAGGTGGAGGACACTCCATCAAATGTTGTGAAATTCAACCAATATTTATTGATTCTTATTATTTTAAAAACTGTAACAATTAATAATATTGAAAATTAGTTGCAGAACTAATTTAAAGTAAAAATCTACCCACGGGGAATTTCTCCTAGTCTAATCTGTGAAATTTCCCTCTTTATAATGTATATTATTTCTTTCACCCTTAACTCATAATTTAAAGGGAAAAAATCTCTCAGACATCAGCGTTCATTTGCCATTTCAGTAACAAATAAAGCTGTAGACAAAGAAAAGTCACCCAGAAAATTGACGCCTGTATAAAATGCTTCATTGACATACTTTTCATATTGCAACAACCAACATGAATGACGTGTGGTTGTGTATAAAAGCACTCATTGTCTCCTGTGTATTTAAAGAACACACACCCCCGTATCGTGCAGTCACAAAACGCCTGTATAAAAGGGCCCTTATCTTCTAGCCATATTGAATTGTTGAATCAGATTGCACAATTCTTTATTTTTTCTCTTCCTGTATCCTATTTCCTCTCTTGCAGGTACCCAAATCTTTCTCATTAACATACTTTCAAATATACTGAGCCTCTCCCTTTTTTCATTTGTCATGCTCCATGTTTCAGATGCGTACAGGTTTATTGGGTTCAAAAGTGCATTAAATGCGCACATTTTGGTCTTGGTCGACAAGTTCTTTGACATGCATATGTTTTTCAGGCTATGATAACACTTGGCTCCAGCTATTAAGCCTTCACTTATATCTTCTTTTACTCTATTTTCTTCAGTGAACCATGACCCTAAGCATTTTAACATTTGCACTTTGTACAAACTCATTTCCCCAACCTGTGCTGTACAATAATTTTTCACTTTTCTTGAAAGTTTATTGACCTTTATCTTTAATTATGTTCAACCCAACTTTTTTTCACATTGTTATCTAACTCTCACTGAGGTATTTCTAACATGTTTTATTCATTTGTCATTACTGAGATTATATCCTCATGTCAGTTAATTATTGTTTACAGTCAACACTACTCCATTCCAGTTATTCTTTTCTATAGTGACTTTCTCTAAAACTAGGTTGAACAATATTGGTGTAAGGCCATATTCCTGCCTTATTCCAGTTTTTATCTTTAACTTACCGATATTCCTCTGTTATATTTTACCTTTGCTTTTATGTTCATGGTGCACGCTCTTATCATCCTTAGGTTCATTGAAATGTTCCTCTCTTTCATTATATTATGAAAACTACTGTACGCTTTGGAAAAAGTCTAATAACATAGTCATGATTTCCTTACCATGCTTCCAGCACATTTCCTAAGGTTGTATCACATTATTTTAAGTTTTGTTTTTGAAAGCCTGGAGTTAACACGTCCTAAATTTACTTCTCCAATATTTTAAGACAACGGGCCACAGTGTAAGGCATTACCAAGTGTCACTTATTTATATCCTTTGTTCATCATCCTTTATTCCGAGGGGTATTTTTAGGTAGTTAAGTTAAATTAAAACTATACACACAAAAAAAAGTTTGAGACATCTGCTAAACTTAAAATGCATAGGATGTGAGAGTGCTTAGTGTTTGTTTGAATATTTGTTTGATAATTTTTGTTCTATTGCAGCTACATAAAAAAGTATTCCATGAAAAAAAGAGATAAACAAAGACCAAAAACCTGTGAGTAACAACATTGCCATGAGGAAGAGCCTATGGTCACTCTCACAGACATAGACTTGCAAGAAGTGAACTTTCTATGTGATGATGAGAGATACAATACAGTCACTTACCTGATGCCAGAAATGCTGGAAATAATGTGAACTCTGGTTCACCAGAAACATTTTTCTATTATGCTTTTTATATACACTTCTACAAAATATAACTTGTTTATTGCCAAATGGGTAGTGTGCACTTCCAATTATTACCAATCTTTTACACACCACCCTTTGCTATCCTCATTCCTCTGGACCTAGCTCAATGTAGAAAGAATTTTTGTGACATGTTATAGTTCTACTATACTACATTTAAAAAATGTTAGTTTTATTTTATTGGTGTCTGTTGCTTACTAAATAAACTTATTGTGATGTGTGTGACTGACTGGCCTATTCTAGAAGAGGAAATATACTGAAGTGTGGTCAAAAAGGGGAAAGACAGAACTGATGCTACTTATACACATTTTAAAAATAAAGACTTTTAAAGAAAAAAATAGTTTGAATTTGGTCAAATATATATTAAAAATCCCACTTGAATATAAAAATATGATTTGTATTTAAAATGTATGTAATATCGATGTTATTTTTACGCTTTAGTTACTAAGCTAGCAAAAACTATGGTATTAATCTTAAAAACATCTCAGAAAAACATAATTTAACCTCAGGTTCCTTAATTTCATTTCTTTGTGTCCCCTGCGATTTTCTTCTATAGGTACTAATACACAGTGCTAAAAATAAAATTACCTCAACATTTGCACATTTACTCACACCACTATAAGGCTGTTTAACTTAATAATTTGCTAATGTTGGTAAAATATTAGGTTTTTCTGAAATGTATTGACTGTTTTATCTTACATAAATCACTTTAAAAATAATGCCTATTAAATTCAATCAACAACATAAAAAGTTTTTTTAAATCAGATTATTACCACAGCATTGACAATAACTACAATTAAATAGTAAAACCACAACACAAAGTAGTTAACAGTACAAAAGGACACGACTGAAACATTTGTAGTGTAACTAAATTTTAATAACCGGAACACAGAATCGGCAAAAACTTTAAATTTGTTAAATAATATTCTACCCAAGATGGGTTCTGTGTCTGTGTGTAAACAATAAGCTGGTCTAGATATAAAGCTGTTAAAAATACTGACTCTTTGTTTATCTTTTTGTGGTGGCAGCCTTATTTTTAAATTTGTATCTAGTGGTCCATAGGGGGCTTTCACTTATTCTGCTGTAGATTAATGTGATTTCATATATCTCTAGAAACCCTTATAGGTTAACCAGTGACTGTTCTAGGCCGGGGACTACCCCAAATATTTCCTGATTTTTTTACTACATTCACTGCATTAATAATTTAGATGATTTATATAATAGCACTATGCTACAGAATAGTATGAGATTATTATTGTTTTTTTAACTACAATCAATGCATTAATAATTTAGAGGATTTATAATATAATAGCATTACTTTTTACCCAAGAATACTCTAAAACGTGATCCTCAACATAATGTGCTTAAAATAAGTCATAATGGTCTAAATTTGATCCAAAAGTAGGATGCAGTGGAGTCAGTGAATGTATTGTGGACATGAAGGTTACTTCGAATCTGGATATCCACCTAGTGATATAAGACTTTGTATTAACAATGGCCCAATGCAGCCAAGTCATCTTATAAATGAAGTATGGTAAAAAAAAATTAGCTGTACTGGTATGAAAAATATAAACTCATAGAATATTCAGAGGATAAAGATGACGTGTTTTATTATTCCTGTCGTCATTTTAAACCTAGTTTTGGTTAAATGCTCATCCTTCTTTTATAAAGAATGATTACAGGACACGAGGAAAAAAAATTCAAAACTTATTAAAGTGTAAGCTATAAGTGATCTGTTATATAATGGAATAGCTTTTTATCAGCTGAACAGAGTGGTACTGTTGTTTCAATGTTATGTGATCAACACAAAATGGACATAATTTACAATTGATTGGTTGTAGCAAGGTTTGCAAGGTTGGCCTTGGTGTGTACAAAACAATATATTGCTCTAAAGATTAAGCGCACGCATCAGATTTTAGAATTCTTTATATTATTTTTAATGAAACTGCGTCCACTGGTCCACATTGCATGAATCGGATTTATTTGGTATTCTGACTGCATCCACTGCATTTGGAGCATACAGATTTCCAAATGATAATCATCATTGTCTTAGTATCTATAATGACATCACTGGCCTTGGTAGTCGTTAAGATAGAGCTAAAATATTTTGAGGGTATCATTAATCTAACAATTGGTGCTATTGTAACACTAATTTAACTTGATTTGAAATTATTATTTAAATTGTTCTTTATTTTATTTAAGTATATTTTTTCTTTAATTTCATACAATATCAAAGCTATTTTGGAGAAAAATAAGTTCTAGATTTGATCTATGAGTACTATGTTACTAGTGATGTGACATGTAAATAATGACCGACTCACGAACTGGTGGAGGGCTAAACCAAGAGAGATAAACTTCGCGAATGGCTGAACCCCAAGAAGTAGTTCACGAATGATTGAACCACAAGCAGTAGTTTGTGAATGACTGAACCACAATAAGTTGTTCAAGTATGACTGAATCACAAGAAGTAGTTTGTGAATGACCGAACCACAAAAAGTAGTTCATGTACAACTGAACCACAAGAAGTAATTTGCGAACAACTGAACCACAATAAGTTGTTCACCTTGTGCCCAACTCCTTGACCCCAGGTCCTGGCTACACCATATCTGATCTTCGCGAATCGCCACTGCTCAGTGATGTATTTCCAATTAGACAAATGCAGGGATCGTACAAGAGAGATACACTCAATGTTATCGTGCTTTCCTGAACTTTATTATTGTCGTGTTGTACGAATCAATCCCTTGTTATCCAATCCGCACGACCACCAACAGGTTTTGTCCACGGGGCTAACAATCCACTCTCTGGACTCAACACGTTCGCTACCCAGTCTTGCTACAAATCAACTCCTACTTCAAGTGACTGAGATCAAACCTCCGACCCTCTGCAACCCTACGCCACCGCCGTCTGAAGGTGATGTCACTAGAGCTCTAACTAAAATACTATGGCACACTCTCTCCCCCGCTTCTATCCAAAAGCTCTGCCTTGAGACCCACCAGTTGAATAACCGTGCATACCAAAATTTATCAAAAGCTTACAACATAAATGTAACGTCACATTATCTGGGCGTCTGCATTAACTGCTGTTGTTTTTAAACATTCAGATTAATCGTAGCACTTTCCATACCAAACACGCACACGACACTCAACAAACACTTCCCTTATGCGAAGAGGAAAGCATTGTTTACATAAACTGGGGTGACCTGGCGGTCTAGGAGTAAGGTGTCAGACTTCTGTGCTGGTGTCTGAGGCTCAATCCTCGATCCTGGCACAGATTTATCTGATTGCTAAACCCTTCCTTCACCTTGGACAAAAGGTGTATTAATCACAACTTGTGAATGTGTGGAATGCCAGTCCTCCACCGTGGTTTGGATCCCACGTTAAATTGTAGGTCCTCCTTTTAATCTTCTACCACCTTCATATCTATATTTGTCTATATATGTAGGCAGGTAGGTAGGGGTACATATGTCATAAGTGTAAAAGAATTGAATAGGTAACAAAAATAGATTTATTATAAAAATAACAAAAATGGTGATATGGGGTTACAACAGTTAATGATAGGACTTAACAACTCCAAAAACATAGGAACTACCGTAGCACGGGAAAAGAATGTGTCCAAGGCGACACAGCAACAGTCAAACGGAAGTTATGCTGATAGTGGGTATAGGATTGAAAGACAGCTGGGCTAGCGCCAGACTTCCACCAGAAAGGTCTAAAAAGAGAACATGGAGAGTTAGCAACATATAAAGCAAAACAGTAATCCTATAGTTTTAGAGTTACCAAGTTACATGTCCGACGAGTTATCTAGCTTGACTAGACAAAGGAACAACATCCAAAATAATAAACAATAAGATGACTGTAGTTCAGTTACACTAGTCGATGACTAACAAACAGGTGTCCATACAAAATTATACTACGGCCGTCCTTTCCCAGTGGGTACTGCCAGAGCACTCAATAGTACTTTTTACCATCACCCACTCCCTGGGGTATACATCAAATCTAGTACACACTAACTTTAAATACTTGGACTAATGAGGTGCCAACAAGGGGCAAATGAAAATACTATCTGTGCGGGCCTCTATACAAAACTAGCCATTTTCTGCACTTTGCGCACCCAAAATAGTAACACAAAAAAAAGGGGTGGCAACAAGAATGCAGTGAGATGCTGACCTAGCAAGGTCCTCAAATAAATGCACTAGACAATCAGCGTGTAGTCATACAAAATTTGAACACGTGAACATGACGTTCACGGCGCAATGACATATAGTGAAGTCAGGAGGACTTAAAACGAAATAAAGAACTCATGGAGAAGAAGATTAAAATAAGCTCCACAGTCATATAGACTAACTAAACAAGTCTGAGGACTTGGAAACATAATTGTTGTTGCGACAATTAAACTAAGATTTCCAACGTACTTTAACTTCTCTGTGTTTTCCAATTCCTTATTTTGTAAACATATTAATAACGAAACAACAAAAATTAATCGTCTTTTCAGTCAACTACCAAAAAGAACAGTCGGTATCCCCACCAAAGACCACCTATCGGTAAAGCACTTAACGAGAATCCACCTCTAAAGGTATTCTCTTTGTCTGTTTCAGGGAGAGATATTTGTTTTATCAGTGTATTCAGAACCAATTAACAGACAACACTATGAGATCTCACCTGATATAGTAGTTATTATGATCCAGAAAAATCCTTATCGTGGAGAACGATCTAAGAAATGCTAGAATTAATGTAATAGGGGGGAGGGGGGACAGTAAATCTTAACCCACCTACAGGGAAAATATTTATAGTGGCCTTGGTAGAAACACGTGCTTAAAAAAAACTTGAATTCACTGTGAAAAGTGTAACCTTGTAAATAAAATAAAAAATATTTTCTGTGTGGTGTTACAGGAATACTGTAACTTAATAGGGGGTGTGTATAGTGAATAATAAAATATAGTAACTACTATTAAGTTCATTTAATAAGATAAAAATTGTGCTACCCTACTTGTTGGACATCCAAATAAATTATGGTTCTACAATGAGGCACAAGAGCCTCAAGGTAATATATCTATTTGTTTTAAATATATTATACTGAGATATTCATATCTGAATTTAGTCACTGATGGTTCTTACAAGATTCTGAGGTTAATTTGATAGCGAAAAAAATAATTTAATTTTAAAATTGACCCAAAATAGATTATTTTCATAAATTTTAAAACTAATCAGTCTGAATAGTTTGCTGATTTATTCCAACTAAGAAAATAATTGCATCCAGCTATTGCGAACATATAAGATGGCTTTGAAGGTCCTCTGGAGAAAATTATAGTAATATTAAATTTATTGTGATATTTTCCCGCGATTGAGCATAAATTATACCGGTTTCCAGATTTTTGTTGATGCGAATGTGGACAATACCTGGTTTTATGATGATGACGCGTACATGCCTTACTGAGCACTTAGCACACAGTTATGTGATCTGATTATTTGTGATTTTTATTCTTATAAAATGAGTAAGACTTTTAATGTCACACACGATATATTTAGATGATTAAACCTTTGGTACTGAAGATTTGATATTAAGTGATACAGTTTTTTGTTAATTTACGGACTGTTTTTCTGTGATATTACAATGTTCTGTATTCTGAGTACTGTGTATTAATATATTACTTATCACTATGTCACTGTGTGGATTCATACGCACAAGCTGCTTATATATGACCTATCCCTTGCTTCCTGGCCCCCTTGTCACCAGTGTTAAAACTAACTAATATAAAAGTTCCTGGCAGCCTGATGTTGTGAAGGTTAGCTTCCTATTGGGCAGAGGGAGCCAGCATGTCACATGATTTTTATAATGCAGATCTTTTAAAGAAAATTTTTTAAAGCACAATATATTGAAATTATTTCTGAAAATGCATGATTCTCCATCAATGAAGTATTAAAAGGAAACTTTACATACAATTCTTTAAAGAAAAATACACTTCATCCGTGACTTTTTGAATATATGAGTGTGGTTCAAAACAGTTTCATTATAATATATATATATATATAAAAGTGCTTACTTGGATAATTGAATTGGTCTAGATGTTTTGAAGCTGTTACGGCTTCACTTTTTTTTAAGGATGTAAATTTCACTTTTTTACAATTTCTCGACCGTTTTTTTTTTTTAAGATCCTGGTTTATCAATATATGGTGGAAGTTTATTGATGATCTTCAACACAAAGACAGTAAAGTTCAGGCATAAATAAGGTTACCATCCATCCTGCTTTTAAGCATTTGTTCATACGTCCAGTAGGCACTTAAATTTATTTTTATTTGTGCAGCATTAAATAATATTCATGTTTATTATGCATTTTGTAGTTAAAAGGTTTTTAAAAAATAACAGAAAATTATTACACAGAACACAGGTCATGACATGTTGTGACAATGTGAGTAATTTAGTAAACGAATATAATAACATGAAATTGGCATCCTGCATTCATTCATGCAGCTCACCCATCTGGCAACTATGCAGCTTAGAATGCACTCCTGCAGTTTCACGTTGTTTTTCCGCTCGGGGATTAACCGTATTCTTGATCTTGGTCAGCATTTCCTACAGTATGCTATCATCAATCCTACAGTTCTATGGATTGCACATCTAAAATAAATAAAGTGAGATTTTCTGATTCTGAAATTGCAAAGACATTAGCTTGTGGAAAGACAAAAACAGAAGCTATTATTAATAATGTAATTGCCCCTCATTCCATAGATCATTGTGGTAAAATACAATTGTTTAAACTTGACTTGTGAAGAATTTTACAAATACTTTTACAAGAACAGAATGGATTTCTTCTCTTAAAAGTAAGTGCTATGGACGAGTATCATCTCGTAGTCAACATAGCTTCAACATTGTCTACACAGGCATAAGGTAAGCTGTTTTAAAAAGGTCAAATAGTAGCCTAAATAATTTGTCTTGCTCTTTTCTTCTTTTTTTTTATCAAGAGTCCGGCATTTTATGAAATAATTTCCTGCATTTGAAAATGTTGACATGGTAACTGTTGGGACTTGAGTAATTCCATCCACTCAATAGAGCATTTAGTGGGTGAGCCTTGACCTGCAAGAAAATAGGCAATGCCTTCTAAATATTTGTTAATGTTTTGTTTTACTTTGTTGATTTCTTCCTAACAAATGATACATATATGATCTGTTCTATTAATTACAAGAATGAACAAATAATCATGAACAATTTTGCTTTGTAATTAAATATGTACAAAATATGGAAACCATTAATTGATGTCATAATACCATTTCCAAAAGTAACCCTAGGCATAAATGGGCCTTAAAAATAAATTCCATGTGTACAGTTTTTGCAACAACAAAAAGGGGTCCTTTTTTTAGAAAGTCCTTGAGGGGTCAAAGTATTGCAGTCACAACAAGAGAGAGAGGGAAAAAATGAGAAATAGAGTGTTGTTCATAGAGAAAAGTATAAACAAAATTAGAACAACTTGGAGCATGGAAAGAGTAAATGTTTCAGTTAGGTATAGAAATGGAACACCCCAGGTGCAAGAAGCATAACGAAAATGAACTAATAAAATTCATAGTAGATGGCGGAGTAGAAGACATTGTTGAAAATCCATATGAAATCAAAAGTTAATTCAAAACGGCACTGTATGATACACGGTCAAGAATCGTCAGTCATTTCTTAATTAGATTGGTTCACAGTCATGCCGCTAGATCGTAGTATAGGTTAGTCGTCTGCTAGAAGAACTATTTGTTTCCCGCCTAAACCAAATCGAGTTGACATCGAAACAGCGTATCAGTGTGCGAATACCAGTAGGGACAGACGTATACATAAAATAAATGTTGAGAGTTAATATTAGTATCGCAACTTCAGTGACGTTTACATAGATAAAAGTAATACTTTATCTTCCAATACCAAAGTGATTAGTTCCAAAATTCGCTGGCAGGACATCCAACATTGATAAATAGAATAAAACAATTAATATAGAATATACTTAAATAGTGTGTTACAATTTTAAATCTTTATTTTCAGTGGCTCTTCGTTTTGTGAAATCACCATCACTTTGGAATATTATATTATTATATTATTATTATATTATTATTATTATTATTAGCACCACGTCTTACTACTTGTTCGGTTTGTACGCACTTACGCTAACGTGTAATGGTAGGGTGATTGTGAGATGAAATGTAGGACCTATAGTTTAACGTGGGATCCGAACCACGGTGGAGGCCTGGCATTCTACATATTAACAAGTTGTCAGAGGTGAAGGAAGGGCTTAGAAATAAGATAAACCTGTGCCACGGCCGAGATTAAAACCCGGACCCTCAGCACAGAAGTCTGACCCCTTACCCCTAGACTTCCAGGTCACCACACTTTTGACTTCTCAATTTTGACCTCCGTGTCATAGCTTCTCCCTATCTCCACCAACCAGTCCATCATTTCCTGAAATCTTCTTTATTTCTGCCAAGCAATGCTAAATCATCTTCATATTGTATTGTGTTGATGACGCGTCCTCCTATCCTGAAATTACCACGCACCTCTAGGGCTTCCTTGACCAGCCACTCGCAAAACAAGTTAAACATACTGGGTGATAAACAACATTTCTGTCTAACTCCTCTTCCTGTCTCTCACTTTTGGTCTCTCCATTATTCAGCCTCATCCTCACTCGCTATCCCAGGTACAGGTTTGTAATAATCCTTCTGTCCTTCTAGTTGACACCGATCTTCTTGAGTTTTCCTTGAGTTCCTTCTATTTCACCTTATCAAACATCTTTTGCCAGTTGATGTATCGTACATATATTTAGACAGAAACCATGTTTGCTATCAAGTAGTCAATATATTGGTCTAGGTAATTTAAAGTGTATATAAAAAACATTATTTCAAGTAAAGGCTCAGAGTTGGGGCTAAATATATAAAGTTCTAGCTTGATCTAAATTGAGCCTTTATTTTGTGGCAAATATTCTCACTTACCTACAATATTGTCTCTACTCTTAATAAAACATTCACTTCTGTCACTCATCAGTCCAAACTCATGTTTGCTCGTTTTCTCTTTTATACTTCCTTTCTAATTCCCCCTGTATACTTCAATGATTAAGATGACTTGGTTGCTGGTGGGTACCTATATGCTGATGGATTTTAATATATTAATTGGGCCTTCGATAGAAATATAAGATAATAACATACGCTGTCTATTTTTTATTAAAGATAAAAATTATATTGGCCCCAAAATGGCTGACGTGAATGTGCTTTTAAATATTTAAACCTTGCCTAAACTCACAACACTTTTATTTTTAAAATGTATTAAGGGGATGGATCACCATGAGATATGAGCGTGGCCGGTTTCTAAGCTGATTTCTCTGTACTCGATTTCTAAGAAAACTATTATACACATTTTAATCAGATTTTTTACTATATAAAGATCAATTCACTTACATAGTTTATGTTTTATTCATATCTACCCAGTCAATTCAAATTTAAGTTTAAAAAAATAATTTAAAGAACACTGCATAAAACAAATAGGGCTTGTCAGTGAAATGTGTGAAGACTTAGACTAAAACTGTTTTCATTATATTACAATAAACACATTTCTCTATCATTTAGTACAATTTAACGCCAGTTAAAAGTTAAATATTAATAAGCAGCTTTGTTTAAATGATATTATATAATCATATTTTCTTGGGTTAGGGGTTTTTTTTAATTTTTATTACGCAGAAAATTATAAACCTAGTAAGTATGATTGAAAACAATTATATTTTTATTTTTCAACATTCTTATTGTTCTAAACCAAAATAAAGTGGTACAATTTTATTTTAATTCAAAAAAATGTTGTGGTGCTATATGCTGTGACCTATCGGTGTAAGGTTGAACAATATGAGCCTCTCGTGAAAACTCAAGGCAGTGATGCCAAGCGTTGCACTGTGATGCGTTGCGTTGCACTGGGATGTTCGCGGGAATAATATCAACTCGACTACGTTCATTTAAGAAATCAGTTGTGTGAATACGATGTGTTTTGCAATGGAAGCCGTTTCTGTAAAATGAGATCGAAGAAAATAAAATAAAAACGATTTATCTCTCAACCGAGGAAAGAAAAATAAATGTTCTCCTCGTGTGAATTAGATTAAAGAAAAGGGTGTTATGAATTTACTATCGTTTCTGCATGGAAAGTAAATTTTAATACTGTAATTCCAAATTCATCCATTAATTTAAATTATGTGCGTAGAATACCTAATTAATATAATTACGGGACTCTCTTTGATGACCGCATGATCTAAGGCACTACTCCACAATAAACTGGACTGCCGAGGACGGGGATCGGGGTTCGATCCCAGTTCCACTCACCCTCCACGCAAATCTGAGTGTATGCCATCAAAAAGCAACCTTACTCTTATCTAACACATTAACTTAATTAGTACATCGGCGTAAAACCCACACGGGCTCAGTTCACTTAGGTGTACCAATCAAATACTTTGGCCCTACCTTTGGTAATCTGATCTGTAAACAGTCAATAATTTGGTATTGATAATACAGGGCTATCTAAATCACTATGGATTATTGGCAATTTTAACAAATACCGGTAATACACTTGTCACAATATATAAACGTCTTGAAACTATTTTGCTATCAACTATAAAGGTAATAATGAATGGGAGTGGGGCACTAGTAAACATACCTTGACCACAACTCTTTTAAAATTAATAAAATTAACACAGTTTCATATTTCATTTTGACAATTATTATTTTGCACAGTAAATTAATCATAGATAATATCATTCTTACCTTCTTGCACCCCTCGGGTGCTATAGCATGCCAAGTCAAAGAGATGGGAATAACGTAATCTTTAGAAGGAAGGAGAGGGGGTAACACAAATGCTAAGATGAGGATGTTACTCAACACATATAAGAATGTGTATTGTAAAGATTATTCCATGTCATTTTTTTTGTTCTTGTAATATTAGAAATACTTCAATCTTTTTACCTTAAATGTTATCCGTAAATTCATAATAATGAATTAGGGTGGATATTAAATACGGTAATTTAGAAAAAGTGTTCCTTCATTTGCTTGGAGGGAATGAGCAATCACGAGAAAATTCAACCGAAATTTGTAGCATAGGTCCCTGATAAATAAAAATTAAAAACATAATTTTAAGTGTGTTCATTGCAGAAGTTTTGATGAAGTACTTTGAATGAATAAAGCTGTAGAATGCATGTATTATTATATACTGTGTGTAGCAAAACTTATAACATAGCTAGTGATGTGTAGATATTATGAACACCCTTGACCCAAAAGTTATTCATAAGGGACACATATATTATAAAATTATCTTGCTTCAATGTAAAACTTGTGTGTAAGCCTATCATATTTGGTCAAAATTGATAGATATTTCCCATACAATTGGATGAAAAACCCTTTCTTGCAGTATATTTATATGTGTTTTATTGTAATTTTAAATACTTATTCTTAAAGTAAGTGTTTGTAGATTTTGTAGTAAAGGCAATAAAGGTTACCTATGTAAAATTTCTTCCATACAAATTATCCATTTTTAAAAATGAAATGTTTCTTTTTGCAGAAAATTGTTTTATATGCTATCTTCAAATTTGTAATATATATTTTAATATATATATTTATATATATATATATTTATATTTAAATTAAATATATTTATAATATATATATATATAATATGGTAAATATATTTTATTTTCATAAAATAAATTATTTTCAAATTTTTTGGTCATCAAATTAAAACAGAGAATTTTTGAATGGATTTGGTTTTTCAACAATTACGCTAATGGCTTTAGTGATCAAGAAGGTTATATTTATAGGAAGTGTAACCGCATTTGTGGGGAGGGAGCGGGCAAAACCAGTTAGAAAAAACCAACCTCAGTACAACAGCCGACCGAGATTCGAACCTCGATCTCCCATATGCAGTCTAGTCTACTGCAAGAGTAGCGCGTTAGACCACGTGGTCAACAAAGGGGGGTTATACATATTAAAATATGTCTAAACGGATAAATCTATATTTGATAATCTAATATAATTAATAAAAATATGGAATGCCAGGCCTCCACCGTGGTTCGGATTCCACGTTAAACTGTAGGTCCTTCATTTCATCTCATAATCACAATACCATTACACATTAGCGTAAGTGCGTATAACCCGAATGGGTAGTAAGACGCGGTGCTATAAATAATAATAATAATAATAATAATAATAAATAATAATAATAATAAAATAAAAATAGGTTAAAAGTGTTTTAAATTCTTGATAGTTACAAGTTGAGTGGTGTAACTATAAGGTGGTGACAAAATGCCGCAGGCCCCCACCCAAAATAGGACTCACCACGCAGGTTCACCCGCCCAAAATTAATTTAGAGAGATGATAGAGCTGTCTTTTAAGTCTATTTTTGTTTCGTAAAGATCTAATTATTCAATCAAAAATTACTCAATAGTCACTTTATTACGAATAATTTATGCTGTACAAAAAATGTATGTACATATTTTTCTTTAAAATCAATAGAAACAGCTGAAAGGTCATTTTTGAAAAATTTACTAAAATTTATTTAAGGAGCACATGAATCGAGAAAGGATGCAGAGATTAGCTATGTTGTCTGTTGAGCTACTTCCGTAGCTTGTCTTGGAGGAAATGTAGACAATTTCACTGAGATCAATGTTTGTTTAGCTTCTCTAAGTGTTTATATTGATAAATAATTAGAGACTTGTCTATAATATTAATTAATATTGTATTATTTAATTCAGATTAAGTTTTTATAAATTATATTGAAACTTTTCAGCAACAATTTTATCAACTTTTATTGTTGTATAGTAATGCACTTAAGGTGGTTTTTCCTTAGTGACATTCCATTTTCAAATATTTTCCACTGGTTTCGATTCAATCCCCTAAAAACTCCTCAAAATATTTTTTTTTTTTTAACTACCTCGCCCGACACTTTTGGTAGTCCTCACAATAGTTTTTTTTTCATTGTGACTTACTACCCGTTTGTGTTATACACATACATCAATTTACCCTAATGAAATAGGAATGAGGAAGGTGACATTTTATATTGAATGTACTTACATTTGCGTATATTGAGAGTAGGGAAACATTTTAGGGGAAAATACCCATGTTACAACCGACTGTGATTTGAACTTCAATCTTCCCACCACCAGCAATCCAGTCTAATAGTGTGTGTTAACCCGCCGTGTTTAACTGACATGCTGAAGATGGGGAGATCATGGTCCGATTCCGGTAAGTGGTTTGCCCTAAATTGTTTTCCACTCTCCCTTCACGAAAATGCGGAAGCACCTCCTCTTAATTTAACCTTCCCGATGCCTAACACATTAGAGTAATTAGTACATAAGCGTATAGCCCGAACGGGTAGTAAGACACGCTGCTAAAAATAAATAAATATAAATTGCGTGTTTGGAACCGTTTAAAGAAAAAAAAACTCAGTGTACTACTGGGATTTGAACCCCGATCTCGTCACCAGCAATCCAGTCTAATACTAGAAAGTCGAATGAAAAATGTTTTCTTCCACTAGGTAAGAAATTTAAAGAAAACCATACTACAGTCAACTCTTGAATCTACGACCCCGGGAATAGCGTCCCTCTCGAAGTAACGACCCTTTTTTGGGGAACTGTGAAAAAAATGGCTGAAAAGTTTAAGGAAATCGGCTGTAAAATTTGTTTGTTGCATTTATTTAGGTCGCTGCGTTGCAATTATCTTTGTGAGCGCTATTACTAGAAACTGGGGTGGGTCAGGTATAAAAATAGACACCACCTCATCAATGCCAGCCAATAGGACTTTACTCTGTCCACCCCCTCCGACAAGCAAGACAATATTTCCCCTTGCGCGACTGCCGCTACATCACGCGCCAGGCTTGCTTTTGCCATTGTTATTTCGATTCTCGATTTGGTTACTATTTTGGTTTGATTTTGTGAACAATTTTTGATGACCCATGCTATTGTTTAACATTGTTATTTTGATTTGGTTACGTTTTTGGTTGGATTTTGGGTACGATTTTTGATGACCCACTTCATTTGTTGTCTAAAAAATGCAATTTTTTCGTATGAAGGTCAGGGATGTGGAACAAAATCTGTTAAAATTCCAATAACAACCCCTTTGAAATAACGACCCTTTTCCAGGGAACCGTGAAAGGTCGTAGAATTGATAGTTGACTGTACTGATTATTTGAGCTCAACCTAAAAATAAAGCAGCAGATTTCTTCAAAGTAAATGGTTTTTGATAAAAGCCGCACTCTGGCCTTTCCAAGAAACTTGACCCATATAAACAACAGATTAGCTCGCTACCCCTTCACTCTTTCAGAACCAAACTTGACAGATATGACAACACCGCAACTCTAGCTCGGTGTCGGCTAAACAGTCCAAATAGTTCAATATATGGACGTTTCTTAGGAGTTGCGCTGATATCGCTTCTCAAGTTTTACAAGGTAGTCCTTCCATTTAACTGCAATACACATGGCCCAAATAATGTCTTTGGTGTATTTGCTACACGTCAGATTACAATACCATGTTACAATTTTAAATAGTTTTAATGTATTAAATAATTGTATTACTATAGTTTAAATAAACTTATTTTTAATCTATTGGTATCCATTTTTAAGCAATACATTCATGAAACATTCAGAACTGTTTCGTTGCAATAGCGTAAACTTCCGTTATGGATTCAAAACAAAAGAATGATAAAAATAATGTCATTTCCTTTTTACGTCAACATCGAATGAAGTTTGTCTGCTTACGTGTGTGAACCACACTTCTAATATAAATTTTATTTTTTGATTAAGTGTGGGAACTACTAAATCTCACATCATGGCTCCAAAACAGAGAATGCGTGTCGCCAACGAAAAAGCCTCCAAATTTGTTACTATGAGAGGAAACGTCCCGAAATCTTCTGTAAGTAGTTTTAGTCAACCTGTGGGGATTTGAACAGCTGTCAACAGAAGGTTTTAATAATATCCTATAATTGTGTTTCTAATTGGAATATTTGTATAACTAATATTTTATTTGAATTAATGCTTGGAGTGAGTTCTCTAAATTTGTGCACCTATCAATCTATTACAATAAATAGTTAACCAAATTAAAATAACCCCACAAATGGTTGGGGAGGGGGATCATATCCTCACATGTCCCTGTTTTCTACAATAACTTCTCCTGAAATTTAAGAAATCTTAAATCAAGTGATCAGAACTTTAAATATTATTTCAGAAAAGTCAAGATGAGAAGTATCCTGTTGGACCTGGACTTTTAGCGCTCTTTATCTTTGTGGTTTGTGGCTCAGGTGAGAATAAGCTCGTTTTACATTAATAATTTTCAAGCTGTCTAGAGTAAAGGTATAACTTAAAGCGGATTTTATTAATAAATTGTACTTCTAATCAAATAGCTGATTTAACATTTAATTTGGCCTATACCCAAGTATACAGACAACTAAACACATTAGCCTAGCCTATACTACATTACTGAAGTTCTTACATAGGATTTTTATCAGCTATTAACTCATCATTAGGGTATCTCTATTTACAAACAAGTATTTATCTATTTTCTTAAGACCAATTTATTTTACACAAAGATTTCAACAACTTAAGTTAATAGGCTATAATAAAGTAATAATATAATAATTTTAAATAGGCTGGATTTCTAATCATTTTCCTAAAGAGATAAAGACCACCTGCAACCTCGCAGGTTAATATTGAACCTTTGAAGGTTCAGGCTTAATGTGCGAGCTAATAAAATTTAACTGTACTAGGACCTATATTATAAAACATACAGGCCCAACCTGGCAACAACACTCTGAATATGTGTGATGTTAAAAAAAATGTATGAAGTTTATGTTTAACTTAGTGCAGGGCAAAATAAAAATAGAAAATTGACTTATTCTACCTAAACAAAAGGCCATGTTTTGCTAATGATTCTATGAAAGTCATCAATTTAATTTTCAAAGTTGGCCTATTCTTTCTTAATCCCATTCAATAATGATGAAGTAAACATTTACTAAAAGGTTTTATAAAAAAGGTAGATTTGGATTATAGTATAGAACCATTGTCGGAAATCTGTTGTAAGCTTTCACACCAGATTAGGTAGCCTAAATGTCAGGATCAGGGAGTCGAACCTAAATATTACCAGTTCTTGTTCCTGTTTTGGTTATCCAAAAAATTTTTAAAGTTTCCAGTTTTGGTTCCGGTTCTAGAAAAATAAAAGTTCTTATTCTTTTTGGTTCTTAATTATATTCTGCTTCTGATTCTTTAAAATTTATATTTACTAGTTTTAGAACCTTTACAATATTAGAAAATAGAACGTAATATTAAAACTAGAACATAATTACAAAATACAAGTTATTCATACATAATAATAGTTCACTAGCTTGATAATTGCACAACTTTTATAATTCAGGGGCCATTTGAACAGGAGATCATTTTATTTTTGTTTGCCATAACTCTAATAAAAGACTACCTATGTGGTCAACTGTTTAGAGTTCTTGGCTACAGATCTAGAGGTCCCGGGTTCAATTCCAGGTGCTTACATATTTTATTTGAGGTAGTGGGTCTAGAATGGGCTCAGCTCAACCGTATGAGGAAAATGAGGAGCTACATGAATGAAAAAATAATGGTTATGGTCTAAAAAACCGAGATAAACAACTAAACCAGATGACACCCCCCACAAAAATTGGCAATTGTATTATCGCTAACAAACAGTGATGGCTGCTTGGGATGGCTCGATTTCAAGCCGGTGCAATGGAGTTTTAATTTATAACTTTTGAAAATAATTTAATTCTATTTTCAAAATAATACATAAAAATATTTTAGGTATATTTTCCATTTATAAAAGGTAAATTAGTTAATTATCTATTGCTGTTTTGATGGGTCGAACTAGCTACTTACCATATCAGGAACAAAAGGAAATAATGTAGATATATATATTATTATTATTATTTTAGTTTATTTTTCTAAGAAATTTAAACAAGTTATATAATGCTATCAATTAATTTTGTGCATAAAAACATTATTTTAGACTTCATTTACAGGCTATTAAAATACTCTTATGTCATTATTTTGATTTAAATTCAGACATTTTTAATCTTTAATGTTTTGGATTTATTAAAGTCCTTAATTTGTAGACCAAAATAAGAAATGAGTTTGCAGAGTTACAATATATAAACTTTATGTAATTTACCCTAAGAGCCATCCTAATAAAAACCTTTGTGTGTCACTCACTCTTGTCAGTTAAATAATTCCACATTGCATCATATTTATTTCAAATATCAAATAATAATAATAATAATAATAAATTATTATTATTATTACCACATCTTACTACCCATTAGGGTTATACACAAATATATTAATAGTAATGCCATAAAAATACTTGGGAACTACACACAATGAATACAAAATTTGGACTACTTATTACTTGATATTTGGAGGCAGAGTGAAAATATAAACAATTTGTGACACCCCTTCTCCTTCTCTACCCCTCCAAGAAAACTGGCCATCCAACAGCCTAAATTATTTAACCTTTAGGAGTAACACTTTTAAATAAATTTCTTCTTATTTAGCTTAGCCTGCTTGTACAACAGGGCAGGTTCTCATTTCTCAATATTCCCCCTTTTGAGACATGTTTGCTGTCGCTCAAAGCCAAGTACATCTTCCTAAGCTCTTAACCTAAAGAGTAAAATGAGAAAACCCTACACAATCTGACAATAATAATTTCTCAAGTATCTGAACTCATTAGTGCGTACTATTAAGTGCTCTCTGATACTTTTTAATCCCCTTGGTGAAATAAAGATTTACTAACCTACTCTCACAAACATTTCTGAGAAAAGGAGGAAAAAATCATTTTCAAAATAAAATTAAGTTTCTGAAGGTAAAAACAGATAACCTTTCTTAACTTAAAAATATACATCAATTTTATTTCTTAAGCATTTCACTTTTTGGGTTCCTTTTTAGGTTCTTAGTGCAAGAGATAGACCAGATTTATTTACCCTATAAATGCCAAAAGTTCGGTTGTGATTTTTGGAAAGCCAACCACTTATGTGATCAAAATGTGTCAGCTTTAGTAAAATTAAGTGGTCGAGTTAGGAAATATGACATCGATATAGCCACCATGTTATATTTACATCGAGGCACTACAATGACTGTAACTTCTTACTGGTTAATCATAGCGAGTTAATTTTTTGTTTGAATTGAAAATAATTAGTGATAACAAAAGTTTATTATGTCAAAGTTTTTGTAATATTTTGCTGTTTTTTAATGTCAAACTTCAAAAATGGGTATTTTCACCATTACATGCATACCACTCGATGCAACTAAAAAAAGGAGCACATCACCAACAAATGGATACAATGAAATTATTTATTGAATCACTTGAAATTAGACTATTATAAATCATTACAATCAATGTTTTGCTAAAATTTTATACAGGAAGTTTAAGTTGACTCTTTAAAAAAATTGTTCAAAAGCTGACAACCAGAAACAGTGTTAAAAACTGTTCTGGGATTTCAGCCCAAAAATCCATTAAGAGTCAACAAAGTTAGAGGCTATGAAGTGCAGGACATTGATTGAAATAGTGATTGAATTTCCACTCACACTCGTACCCCTGTCTTTGGGTCAAACTGGAGGTTCAATGTATAAAACAAATAAGAGCAAACTGATTCACAAATATTAGAGAGTATCAAATGTCAAGTAAGAGAACCCACTGGAAGTTTATGCTCTCATTTATGATGCAATGTTAACGATACCTTGCTTAAAGTTTTCCAATACCTATTCAGATGTTGCATACAAACTACTGAAAAACATTTTTTCACCTTCGCCAAAGAAGCTTATTTAGTTTGTGATGTGTTTAAGAATCCAAATATAAAGGATCTTGAGCATGACCATCGTGTGGAACATATTCTCAGGTGAAATAAAAGTGTCCATTTGTTGTGATGTGCTTGTTTCTTAGGGGCATCAAATGGTATGCATGTAAAGGTAAAATACCCATTTTTTGAAGTTTTACATTAAAAAAAATTGCAAAAGCTTACATATTGTGTAAAACTTTGACATAATAAACTTTTTTTTATCACTAAATTATCTTCCATACAATTTTTTTTAACTCTTTGCGATTAACCAATAATAAGTTCCAATACAGCCAATGTAATGCCTTGCTGTAAATATGACATGGCAGCATATTGATGACATCATATTTCATATCCAAGACTGTAATATTTTGATCACATAAGGAATTTCCAAAAAGGACAATGGCACTTTTAGCAAACAAGGGTAAATAATAATACCCATCCTATTTCTTAGACTTTCTGGTTCCTAATACTAACTGTTAATTTTAGTTGTTGGTTCTACTGCCGGTTCGACTCCCTGATCGGGATAGAAGTACTTATTGATCCTAATAAGCCTGATGTATACCAGAATTACTCTTACTTAAACTTAAGAAAAAAAAATCTGATTGAAATATTAGTTAAAATAAATAATGAATTTCTAACAATAATTTATTAAATTGACTTGGAAGGCCCTACTTATATTTGCATTGTAATACATAAATACTCATTAGACAGCCTCACATAGTTTCAGATGTATGTTAAAAGTTTTATTCTAGCCTACATTTCACTCTAATTTGTAAATTGCAATCTCACAGTTTTTATCAAATGTATTGATTTTCAGCTGTCTTCCAAATTATCCAGAGTATCCGAGCAGCCTAAGTGTTTGACGTTCACTGGGCCAACATTGGATGGCATAATGACAACTACTTTAATTGAGCACAGAATGAACTGAAAGGCACAAAAGGTTTTTTTAAATTGTTATAAAAATGTGAAGTTTATAAAGTAAAACATATTCTGTTGGTGTTCTCAGAATTTCAGATTGGATTTATCAAAAATTAATTAGAATAAATATTCATATCATTTTCTTATGTATTTTTTAAATTCACATATGTTTTTACTACAAAGTGTAATTTAGCTTATTTATAATCATCATAGCATTTAATTTTTGTACTGAACATTTACTCTAAAATTGTAATATGGTACCAGGACCACTAAAATACTTTAATTCCTTTCATTGTATTGGGTTTATGTCATCCATGGTGCATGTTGTTATAATAAACTAAGATGGGTGTGGATGTTTTTGTATACATATTGTACATACACACATTTGATTTTTATCAAGAGTTTGTATAATTAGACTGCAAGATAGTAAGTATATTATTTTCTTTGTAACTGACAAATCATTCCAAAGAGATTCCTTACAAATTTCAAATGTAATTCAGATGCCTGTTAAGGTATGCATTTGATGTGCTAAGAAATAAAATTTCTTTAGTAAAATTTGTTTTGGATTTTTATTACTGTATATCGGTTTACTTGAAACCTTGCTTAGTTATTAGCCTTTAAACATAAAACTGCTTTATTGTTGGTCTTAAAATTATTACATGTTAAAGAAATACTCTATAGTTTGACATTAATTCCTCATAATATTTTTCAAATGAGATACAGTCGAAAAACAAGCTGATAGTAAAAATATTGTAGAGGGCTACTTGTTAATTTGTATAAATGGCAGTAAAACAGAAATAAAAGAGTTAATTGTTTGTAAACTGAATGGCACATAAATGGACCCAGCCCTAAAATAAGTAGTTTATGATAGAGTATATGTATGATGAGTTTAACCATCTGTGTTAGGAATCATCAGTTTGTTCCCTTACTGTGTCGAGGTGTCAGATTAGAAATAATTTTAAGCACATTCATAATAGGCTATTTATTGTAAATTATATTTAATCATATGATGATACGACACCTTAGGTCAGTCGGTAGCGTGTCGACTCTACTGAGCTTAGGGTACCAGGTTTGACTCCTGGCATGGCCGAAAAGAATATCGATGGTGAAATGTGAGTTTACCCTTTCACAGTGATGAATTTAAACAGCCGAGGACTGGATGGTGTGCATGTCCTAGTCTTAAGTTATATTATAAGGATATGAAGCTACGACAGGCCTAGCCAGCCTGTAGTGTAAAATATATGGTTTGAATAAAAAACTGGCCCATGCCACAGGCTGGAAAAGGTAATGGATGTTAAGTAAATTTAATCATTTGGTGGTATGTTCTTAAGTTTATTCAGTAAGGGAGGGTACTGAAATCCCCTATTTTAAGCAGCCAATTTGCTGATATCCCCAGACCAGGCTATACTAAATCGAGAGCCTGTGTTTTGATTCTTACATTAATTTTCATATCCCATGTTTGGTTCAGCAACAGTGCAGCTATACATTTAATATTAGCTCCAGGTCAAATCAAAGTGATGGTCTAGGAAATGACAGATTTTATAGCAGGTAATTTAGTGTATAATGGTGATCACCTTATTGGTTATAACTAGAGCACAGATTTTTATGTAATTACATATTTTAATCCTGCCAGTTAAGAATGTGAAATGTTGGTGATCTAAGTTGCTTGGAAGTGTATTTTCAGTTTTAATCTCAGATATTTTACTGAATTCTACATATTTTTTAAGATATCACATTAAAATTACACATTTTGCATGTTATTTTACTGGAATTATTTTTATGTATTTTTTTGGGGAAAATAAACTACTTTTAAATTATGTTTCACTAATTTTCAGGCAACATGTACTTTCACAAAGGAATGTATTTAGTGAAGGGAAGGCAGTGAGAAAAGTCCAAGTCAGGTATGCTGGCTCGAGAGAGAGGATTGCAGTTTTCGTAACTTAACTTTGTATCTGACTTTTCTCATGCTGTGAAGGGGAGAGAATGCAACGTTGCCGGATAGTGACTTCAGCAGCACGTTGTCCTGCGTGTCACTTTTTAAACATAAATTAACGAGTTGTAATATCAATAATTCTTGGATCTGATTAGCTCATATTCATGTTCTTTGGTCAGGAGAAAAAATGGATATAAACAAATGACGAAAAAGGAACTCAAAATGATGTATGTATTATTAATGTGGGGAAAGAAGGTTTAGTTAATGTTAACATATGTTGTAAGTTAATATTTGATAAAAAATTTGTGTTCTAGTGATAACATCTCAGAAGATGATTTACTGTCACCAGTACATTAATGTGATAGTTCTGGAAATTTGGTTGCATCACAGCTTTTATGGACTGTTGCTAGCAGGGTTGAAACTTGTTCTAAAACTGATTTCTTTCTCCACCTTGAAAATATCTATTTATTTAATTCTCATTTTATAAACTTTGTTTTTTTAGCTTTGAGGGTTATAAGCTGTGTCACTATTTTTCAAACAATACAATATTGGAAAATATCTTTGGAAGTTTTTTTAGCACTGCATCTTACTATCCATTCAGGTTATACACTTATGTACTAACAATGCTGAGGCTTTTAGGGGTAAGGAAGGTTACATTAATAGAGAGTGTACCCAGTCTGTTCAACTTGTATGGAAAGGGCCTGGTCAGGGAAGCTCTAAAAGGACATGGCAATTTCAGAATAGGAGGACAATACAATAAAATAAGCAGATGATTTATAATTGACGGCCAAAAATAAAATAAAAGTTGCAGGAAATGATAGGCCATCTGGTGGAGATAAGGAAAATATATGGCATGGAGATCAACATTGAGAAGACAAAAGGAATGCAGATGGTGAATTCAAAAAATGAAGAGCTGTTGAAAATCAAAATTGTAAACCAGAAGTTGGAAAACAAAGAGCAGTTCAAGTAACTGGTAAGTAAGTCTGCTGACAAAGGATGCCTACTGCACCAAGAAATTTAGATCGAGAATCAACCATGGCCAAGGACGCTTTCATCTAGAAGAAGTTACTGCTGATCAGCAAGGGACTCTTAAGAATATGGAAAAGAAATACTTGGAGAGTTTTGAAATGTGGTGCTGGAGAGTACTTAAGAAACAGGTTGACAAATGAAGTCATAAGAAGAATAGGTGATAAAAGAACCATTTTGGGTGTGATTCTTTGGTACAAAGAAAAACTGGATTGGACACATCCTTTGAAGGAACTGTCTTGTGCATGGTGTTATACAAGGAAAGATTGAGGGAAATAGGAGCTTATGCAGGAGGATTAAAATATTAGATGACTTGTAGGAAAGAAGAAGATTCTGGGAGCTTAAGGAGGGGGCAGAGGACAGGGTGCATTGGTGGTCTAAGTTAACTGACTAAAGAAATGGACCTGTCTTAAGAAAGAACATCTAATAATAACTCACATTTGTGCGGAGGAGAGTGTAAATCTGTTTTGGAAAAACCACCCTCAATACACCTGATCAAGATTCAAACCTCAATATCCCTTTCATTGGCAGTCTATTCTATTGCAAGAATAGTTCCTTATACCATGTAGCCACCAAAGCGGGTTTTGGTAGTTATTGATTTATTCCTCTAGGGTAATTTAATGTTAGTGGAAGTCTAACTAAACTGGGACAGTGAAAGAGAGAAAATGGTAATATCCACTAAATTTTATTTATTTAAAGTGAACTCTCTGAACCTAATGATGATATCACTGCATGATCTATAAACTAAGACACAACATCCAGCATCCTGCTTGTTAATTCACCACTGCAAAAGGGTAGCTTCAATTAACCAGTGATACATTTAAGCCATAACTAAAATTGAACTGGGGACACTTGGTTCGGTATGAAGATGCACTACAGACCAAGTTAAGGCATCAAACAAAAATCATAAAATATATTTCAAAGTAATTCAATAAAGTTATACCAGACTAAACACCCCATTTTGGGTTTAGGGGGTCTGAAATCAGAATCAATCTTGGGTATGTATTGATAATATTAAACTACTGGCTGTTAAGAGCCCATTTCACAACTAAGGAGAATTGGGTACAAGTTTATGTTTGAACCAGAAAATGTGTCAAAAGTCTAATCTTTTACATTCTTAACTTGTAAAAAACAAATTTTTTAATTTTAAAATGATCATTTTTTAATTTTGTTTTGTTTTTTAAAATATCATTACTAAAACTGTTTCACTGGTCTCAATTCAACTGTTTTCTAATGAATACAGAAAACCATATTATTATTATTATTAAAATTTATTCAAGGGTACTTAGCTTACAACAATTTTTGAATATTTTAAAACCAGCTTCAGTGACAAAGGTCCAAACGCCTCACTCGCTTAGACTCAATTAGACTGCCGATGATGGGGAGATTGAGATTCATATCTTTGTTGGATGTACTGAAGGTGGTATTTCTTAAATAGTTTTCCAATTTCACTCCATGCAAATGTGTGTTCACTTCTTATAAATATAACCTTCCTTATCCCTAAAACCATTAGCAACCATCCAACAGGGGTAGTAAAACGTGGTGCTAAAAACAAAATATACTTTAAAAATAATAAATTACATGAAAAAGTATTAATGATTATACCACTTTTTTTTAACTGCACTACTTTCAACATTAGGTTTCAGTATTAAATTTAATTTACTAGGATGAAATATAAATTAGGGGTGAATTTGTTATAAACCTGTTTGTTTGGTAAAGGTGTACTCGTGCGATGGTGACCTGTGGCAGTGCGGGCTAGTTTCCGCGGTGGGAGGAGGTGGTAGGTTGGCTTTGGGGTTGGGTAGTGGTAGTCTGTTTTTGTTGGCAGCGGTTGTGTTTCTTCTGACCGAAGCGCTGGGTGTAGCCCATTGTTGAGATGACCAGGAGGGGGAGGGCTAGATTAGTTGGGTAAGGAAGAGGGTAGCTCGGTGAGCTGGTGGGTCAGGATGTGATGACTGCTCGGCATAGGAGACCGCGGTGAGCCCTTGGGCAAGGACGTGAAGGCAGCTCGGTGGAGTAGACTGCGGTGAGCTGTTGGGTCAGGATGTGAAGACAGCCCACCGTAGGAGACCGCTGTGAGCCATTGGGTCAGGATGGGAAGACAGCTCGGCGTAGGAGACCGCGGTGAGCTGTTAGGTAAGGATGTGATGTGATGACAGCTCAGCGTAGGAGACCGCGATTAGCCATTGGGTAAGGATGTGAAGGCAGCTTGGCGTAGGAGACCGCGATGAGCTATTAGGTAAGGATGTGAAGACAAAAGAAGACAACTAAGTAATGATCATGTGTTTATTCCCTGAAGAGTGGTGTTAACCCGCTGATGGCTGGACAACGACTGGTCTTGGATCCGCTCACTCCCTTCTTTTATCTGCTCCTCAGCATGGTCGTTCAGGAGGACTCAGTCCTGGGCGTTTGGACTCCTAGGGGTAGAATAGTGGGAGGGAGGAGGTTGGCGTGTCATCAAAGGCACAGACGAGGGTGGTTGGTGGAGATAGCCGGTTTTGGCCGACCAGTGTCGAAGCTAATCCCTGGTAGGTAAGGAGTGAGCATATAGACAAGGAACATAGCAAGTGGTGGTAATGCAAAGGACGATTGTAACATACAGAAAGAAAGGGAAGGGGGTAACAAATTAATTATAACTTTGCCAAAAACCACAATCACACAATCAAGTCACCATAAAATCAATTAATTACAGCAAGAAAGACAATAAGGTTATGTCCACCACTACCCAGAGTGTAAGGAAAGCAAATGAGGCAGTTTTACCCAGGGCATTGATTCTCGAGGCCTTCAATCGCTCAACTATTTACATTTCACAGAAACAATTCTCATGCAGTCACAGCACACTTGCATAAAAATCAGTTTTGTAACTGGTTTTTTAAGTAATGTCAAGATAAAAATAATCTAGCTCAACAATTTAAGGAAACTTTTATAATTTTGTCAAACACATAGTTTTATTATTTTATACTAACATAATATTTAAACACTAAACTAAATTAGTTTTTGTGTATAAGGAGTCCCCCAAAATTCCATCTACCCAACCCTCTGAACCTCCGGGTGGCCCTGTTTGTGTCACTCTGTAAATTATAAGTAAGATCTAGACAAAAATGTGGTGTAAAAATGCTGAGTTCCTATTTAGCTGTGTGGCCATGACCTTATCTCTCAATCCACACGGCAATAAGCATGGAAGTAGCAAAATGTCGAAAATTCAAACTTCTATTCAATTCTATTGAAACTTTATTGCTTTTATTGGTAACTGAAAAAAAAAAACTTTTTTTAATTGTTTAGTATTAATTAATATTTTTCGCATTTAATTTTATTCTTGATTATTTTTACTCTTCTAAGAGCTCTGGTGCTATCTGTGGGGTGAGATGGGCTCTTAAGGTGGGAATGTAGGTAGCATGAGCTAAGGGCAGTATTTTAAAAGTTTTGATAGCAAAACATTATTTGGTTAAAGTAAATCAAATAATTATTCAGTAAAAATATAGTTTAATTTTCTTCACATGGCTAAATAAATTTTTTTAACATCTGTCAAGTCAAGGATGTCCTGGAATTTAATGACAACTTTTTCTCTTGATTTAAAAAGTTTCTCATCTAAAGTCACTACGCTCATGGTAGACATTCAAGAACTGTTGAGGTCACCACGTGAATAATATTAAACTATGTTTTTAGTGGAGAATTATTTTATTTATTATCTAATAAGGTATTGCTATAAAGAAAAATACCGCAAAGGCACTGCACTGGAATCACATTCCCTACACTCCAACTTTAATCAATGTAAGTTGTGGTTAATTGTGTCTATAATCACTGAGTAAACCAGGGTTATAGCTTGTAATGTAATTGATTTGCCCCTAAAGAATATGTGAAAGCATTGACAATAATATCGTCCTAATTTTATAAACGTATCTAATTTCATTTAAATTATAATCTATTACATGGCGCTTAAAGCACTTCTTCTTCTAAGAAGGTACACGCTACTGTAAGTGACGTCAGAGTATACCAGTCAAGTCAGGTTGACAATTTAAGATTTTAAATAATAACTTCCTCTTCTCGAAGGTTCGAATAGAGATTTTTAAATGTAACGAGTCATTTTCCGGCTCTCAAAGCTTCTAGTGACACCGAGATGTTTTTGTCTTGTATTTTGTTTTTCTAAACTAAACCTTCTCGAAGCTTCCATGAGTAATGGATATATACGAAGATGGTGCAATTGAACCTCACTTGTGTCGAGTACTGCTCACTACTCACTAGTCACTAGCACAGCTCCTGTCCACGATCCCTACAATAGGCCGCGTGTATATTTCGACGACATGATCTATTTTCTCTAGAAACAAACTGAGATTTAAAAATAAAAACATGTCAACATAATAAGTGTGTATTAATTATATAATATTTAAATCACCAATAATTCTTTAATTGGCGCTCGATCACTGGGCTATAAATACCATTAATCCACAACATCAAAAAACCGTACCGATTTAATTAGTGCTCGACCACGGGGCAATTACCAGCTAATTAAACGGTGTAACTTCAAGCGACGCTCAACGCGACGAACCAGAATTTCACAAGCTCATATGGATATGTGAGATAGTCAGATGTTTTGGAATTATTGTCAGAAACAACAATGAGCACTTGTGGACTTTGTGCAGTCAGAAATATTAATTTCAGTATACCATATTGTGTATGAACACAGCCCCTGTATAGAGGGGAAAATATCAGACAATTTAATTCTAATAAGTCCACTATAGACTCTGTCATAGTGAGTTAATAGACACAGGAAAATCATGAGTCCGTCGGTGGTAATGGCATAAACGTTTCATGACAAAGGTTTCTTATGCCGGTATCATTTTCAATACATATTTGAATTATCTTTGTAAATAGTTAATATATTATGTAGGGTATTTTTAATTAACTTCCTTTGTGAATTACGTCCCCCCAAACAGTTATTGTTCTCTAAACTGCACACAAGCCATTACTATGCTCTAGACAGAGGCGCAGTCGGATATTTTTTTTCTACGCCATAGGGGATGTAGCCTAACTGTGGTGGCTTTTGTCCAAATCATCCAACAAGAAATGACATAGGATTTTTTTAATGTTCCTCTTGAAGCAATTTAATATTTTTTTAAACCATAGTTTGAGTCACTAGCCTAATAGTCAATGCATTGAGGATGAATACACAATTACATATTTATTACTATTTAAAGGATGGTTTGGAACTTCATCCTCTTTTTATATGACCCTGTTTCAACCACATACCTTGAATTTGTCTGGAAAAGCAGTTACCTGGACTTGTGAATGTGGGGAATGCCAGGCCTCCACCGTGGTTCGGATTCCACGTTAAACTGTAGGTCCTTCATTTCATCTCACAATCACACTACCATTACACATTAGCGTAAGTGCGTATAACCCGAACGGGTAGTAAGACGCGGTGCTTAATAATAATAATAATATTACCTGGATGGTTCATCCTGCATAAGAATGTAGGCAACTTGTGATACATCTGAGCAATGTGGCGCACATTATCACTGCTGGCAGGCTTAGTTGAGTGAGACCATACCTGATTGTAGAATGTATCTGGTGGTCATAGTTTGATCTATAATCGGGTTATCTGGAAAACGTTTTTAGCTATACATTGGGGTTCAGGCAGATTTTATTCCCTCAGATCTTCAACTGAAACTCGTGCTATTTTGTTATAAATTGTACCAGTATTTTCTTCTGACAAGAATATTTAAAATCTTCAAAGTCTAGCAGATTTAGTAATTTAACTAGTTACAAATTAATTTGGAAAGTAAAACGAAAGTACCTTTACCACTGGCTTAGCGTCAACTTTGTTTTTAAAATTTATTTCTAGAACCATTTAAAGAAACGACAGTTTGAATTGCTTGGCTCTGACCAGGATGGTTGTATTAATTTTATTTATTAATTTAGCACCGCATCTTACTTCCCGTTCGGGTTATACGCTTATTACTAACTACGCTAATGGGTTAGGAATTGGCAAGGTTGAATTTAGAGGAAGCGAACCGCATATGCTTGGAGGGAGAGTAGAAACCCATTTAGGAAAGCCCACCCCAGTTCACCCAACCGAGATTCAAACCTTGATTTCCCCGTCTTAGGCAATCTAGCGCAACAAGAAACTAACGCGTTATCTACTTACGCCACCGAGGCGGGTCGGATGCCTGTAAGCTGTAAGGGTAACATGAAGGTAGAGATTTGAGTGACGCCTGGAGTCTGATTTGAATGCTGAGTGGTTTTACATCCATCTCTAAGAGAATTTCCTCTTGATTGCTTTTCTCAAATCACACCTTTATATAAAGACTCAAACGCAACAATCAAACGTTTTAGCACCGCGTCTTACCTGTTCAGAGTGTACGCACATGTACTAACTACGCTATCGAGTTGGAGATGAGTAAGGTTGAATTTAGCTTAAGTATATTTACATTTGCGTGGAGGGAGAGTGGAAAATAATTTTGTAAATATCACCGACCGGTGAAAATAAATTTAGACGTCATCGTTGTTGGAAAACACAACTGTAAAAAAAGATAAAGAGTTCTGAATCTTTTCGAATTTAAAGTGTCAACAAATAAGTGGACTATATAAAAACTTCCCACGGATCTCCCCCACTGATTTTGAGTATTTAATAAGATTAATTGGACCAAAATATCAAAACATGATACTTTAATGAGATCAGTCATTTCAGTTCAGTAGTATTATTAGTTAAGAATAATTAGTATTGTAAATAATAGTTATGTAGTAAGCATGTATATAATCAATACCTTTCCCAGTACCCTCGTTATTTTTTGCCCTGTCCTTTTCTCTTCAATACGATGCTAACAAACTTTCATTTTTTCTTTACATTCCTTTGCATCAATATTCATAGAAGTATTAATTTCTAACCATGTATCATTATTCATATTTTTTTGGTAGTAATCTGAATGTTTTGGGTTCCACAAAGTATCTTTTCTTTTGTCTATCTTGATCAATTCGAGCGGTTTCTCTTCCCTCCACATATTCGTAACTTTAAGAAGTCAGTCTAAGTAAGTAAAGTAAATAAGTGGATTTCGATAAGTAAATTAAAACAAAAAGAAATTAAGTAAGTAAACAGACCACCACTCGCAATTCGCACATTCACCACGAATCACGTTCAAACGTACACTGCTATGTTCACTCAATAAACCGACACCCAACGGATCAGAACTAAACCTCAGCGCGAGCATTACATTACACGCTCGGCGTGCGTCCAAACGAACGAATAGCGTTACTTTACAGTTTACAGCATCGATTACATTACACGCTAAGCGGGGTTTCCACATGCAATAATTAATGGCGCCACTAATCATTGCGTCAGTATAAGCGGGGTTTCCACATGCAATGATTATTGGCGCCAGGAGTATGCCAGTTTAATGGCGCCAATATTAATGGCGCCAGCTTGTGTTTCCACATTCATCAATCAGTTTTCTACTGGCGCAGTATTCAACATGGCGTCAACTGCCGTAGTTAATGCAAGTATTGATGTCGTAGTACAAATCGTGTCTTTAGAACTCCAGAAAATATTAAAAAGAAAGTAACGAAAGCATAGATGGTGGTTTCGTAAATGGATTTCACGTAGAGATGATTTGGGTGCGTCGAATACTTTAATTCAAGAGCTAGCTAGTGAAGACTCAGAAGCATATTTTAATCATTTGAGAATGACACAAGATAAGTTTATGTTTTTGTTGACCTGCATTTCCAATCAAATTCAAAAAACAAACACATGAGGGATGCTGTACCAGCTTGTTTAAAACTGCAAGTAACACTAAGATTTCTGGCTTCTGGGGATTCGTTTTCATCTTTGCAGTATACCTACCGCATCCCAAAAAGTACAATTTCAAAATTTATATGTGAAGTGCTGGATGCTATTTACGATGCCTTGAAGGAATATTTGAAGGTAAGTTGTCAAAAAGCTTTATTAAATTTATTTAAAAAACAAGTTCAAGAGAAAAACGATTACAATGATATATATATACGCTCTATCCTAGTTATCACTATGTCAAGCTAGCATTATTATGTCTAGCTCCATGTTCACTTTATTTTAAAACAATTGAAAAGCAAAAAGTGCAAGAGTAATAAAATTACAATGAAATATATTTACACGTTTGATTCTAGTTAGTACTATGCCAAGCTTGCATTATTATGTCTCTGGCTCCATGGTCATTGGTAGTGCACTTTTGACCTACGGTTTGTAGTTGAATGAGATCGTTAGATGTTTCTTCCATTAAAGAGGACGATGAAGAATATGGAGTTGAAGCAGATTGAGAATACTGTGTGGATGGTACTGCAGTTGAAAATGAGGCTCCCCGACATAATCTTTTTTGAACTAAATAATGTAATATGTCAGATTGGCATTCTAAAGCAGTATTTATTGGAAGTTGTCTTAAATGAGCAGCAACTGTTTTTCCAAAGACTTCAAATTCATCGGCTAACGGTTGAGGAACATGTTCTCGTCTAACAATCTCTTGCAGGGTGCTAACTGCTTTAGTAACAGCGTCTACATAATTAAAGTTAGTTTTTTTATAAGCGGGTCCTTCCTTGTTAATTTTAGAATATGTCTTTGCTGTCACCTTTTCACGACAATTAATTGACTCACTTGAAGTCGATGGTTCAGGTGACTGGATAGTAGACCTATCTTTTGCAATCTCTTCTTTATCAACATGATGAAGCTCATCAAATGTAGTTTCATTTCTCTCAGTTTCTTGACCTTCCTCATCATCTCCTTGCAACTCTTGCGATTCCTAAAAATAAATTTTTAATATAAGCTAGGTTGTTATAGTACTGTATATAATATTTTAATATTTTTTTTCAGACTCCATGTACAGAAAATGAATAGAATGAAGTGGAACATGGCTTCGCAACACGATGGAATTTCCCTCACTGTGTCGGGGCAGTTGACGGAAAGCACGTGATGATTAAGTGCCCTAATAAAAGTGGTTCTACTTTTTATAACTACAAAGGAACTTTCAGCACAATCATGCTAGCCTTAGTAGATAGTAATTACTGTTTCACTTATTTAGATGTGGGTGCAGCAGGAAGAGAATCAGACGGTGGTGTGTTTTCCCGTTCAAATTTGAAAATGGCAATTGAAGGAAAAACTCTTAATATGCCGAATAGCTGTGTCATTGTAGGGGATGACGCATTTCCTTTAAAGACTTATCTTTTGAAGCCCTATGCACGAAGTGGTATACTAACCTTTGAGCAAAAAATTTTCAACTACCAACTCAGCAGAGCCAGACGCATAGTCGAAAATGCTTTCGGTATTTTAGTATCAAAATTTCGAGTATTTGAGAAACCTATTTCTTTGTCACCTGAAAAAGTTGATAAAATTGTGTTAGCTTGTTGTGCTCTCCATAATTGGTTGCGAAAGACCTCTCCTGCTGCATATCTTATTACTCCAGGATTAATAAATACCGAAAACCTGGAAACTGGAGAGATACTGCCAGGAACATGGCGTGAAATACGAGCAGATGGACTTTGCGACATAGGATCTGTTGGGAGCCATAACCATACAAGAGAAGCTTTATTGATTAGAGACAAATATGCTGGCTACTTCATAGCAGCAGGCAGAGTACCATGGCAAAATGAAATGATTTGAATTATTGTTACAATACATAATTAAATGATCAGAATAAACACTTACCAAAGTAGTCTTTGTATCCCTTGTTGCCACAATTCCATTTAGAAACCGGTTTGCCACCGAATACCAACCTACTGTTGGTTTATATATGGCGTCTGTTGATGCTCCACTTTTGTAGGATTTTAATACTTTATGGTGTTATTGAGTATAGGCATTTCTAATACTACGTATTTTGGCCTTTGCAGCGCTTACATTAAATTCTTTGACTACATCGGACATAACCTCGACTATTTTTTCTCAATGCCTCGTCTCTTTTATTTATTTCCTTATATGAAGAAATTTTGTGGTTCCACAAGCATGGATACTGTTCATATGCCTCAAGGAACATTATTATATGTTCTGTTGACCATTTGTTTGCTAGTTTCGCCATCGTTCGTAAAAACACTATTAGCAATACAACACCGTTTACAAACAAACAAGATACTGGCGCCAAAAAGTTCAACTGCTCTTTACTTTACTGGCGCTATGATTTGTGGCGCCAGTCGAAGATGGCGCCAGTTGAATTGACGTGTTTCCATATGCCACTAAGCTGGCGCCAGTCGAGTGGCGCCATAAATCATTGCATGTGGAAACCCCGCTTTAAGTAAAAAGCAGCTGAACTTTTTGGCGCCAGTATCTTGTTTGTTTGTAAACAGTGTTTAAATTGCTAAAAGTATTTTAACAAACGATGGCGAAACTAGCAAAGAAATGGTCAACAGAACATATAATCATGTGTTTTGTATTTGATTGGAAATATAGTTCAACAAAAACATAAACTTATCTTGTGTCATTCACAAATGATTATAATATGCTTCTGGGTCTTCACTAGCTAACTCTTGAATTAAATATATTAAAATTAAATACTTAGATAGTGATTGATAATAAGGATGAATGAGAAAGAATAGGCTAAAAATTAAATTAAAGCAAAGTGATAATTAATGCGTTAAAATCATCTTACAATGAGAATCATAGCATTAAATAAGAACATATACAATAATATGAGTCAAAGGGGGTAAGCTAGTAGAGTGAAATACAAATATATGGTTGGAAATATTTATAAATAAACCTGCAAGTCAAAAATATAACAAAACAATAGGTGTAACATGGTAATAACAATTGGAATAAAAGTTGGATTAATTAAAAATAAATAAGCTAAATATAAACAATTAATACCGTTTAAAAAAGAGTTAAATATAAAGTAGATAAGAGCATAAGTAAAATAATTACATGAAATATAACGTGATTGAAAAACGTAGTTACGAGATGGTAAAATAATATTAATTGATATAAGTGGAACAAAGTATCAATAATAAAGTAAAAGTTACATTTTAGATCATTAACATAGAGTGAGATTGAGTAGTTAAAAAAAAGTTAAATAGGGTGATATGAAATACTGATAAATGACAATTATTTGAAATAAGGTGACTGATTACATAAACATTAAAAATAAGTTAAGGGGGGGGTGGGGTAAAATCGATTAAACCAGTTAAAAACAAAAGTAGAGGAGATAAAATAAACTAATATAATGGAGGCTACATTGATTAGAAACCATTTAATTTTCAAGAGATTATAAAGAATTCATATAAACAGGTATCTAAGTCTTGTCTGGAAGACGTACCCAAATCATCTCTACGTGAAATCCATCTACGAACCCATTCTCTATGTTTTCGCTTCTTTCTTTTTATTATTTTCTGGCGTTCTAAAGACACGATTTGTACTACGACATCAATACTTGAATTAACTACGGCAGTTGACGCCATGCTGAATACTGCGCCAGTAGAAAACTGATTGATGAATTTGGAAACACAAACTGGCGCCATTAAACTGGCATACTCCTGGCGCCAATAATCATTGCATGTGGAAACCCTGCTTTACACCCGTCTTTACGCGGCTTTACATAACCACATTTCCCACTGGGTTTATTATGTAGCGTCGCTGAGTCGAATCATTCTTGTTTTACACCCATTTCAGTGCTCGAGTAGTCTCCCTTCAATACCAGTAAGAGTGAATCGAGGAGTCGAGTTTGTTATACTTAGTGATCACTCTTTCCTTTCAATACAAGCCGCAAGGCGTCACTCTCGCAATGGGATTGATTGCCAACGACGGGGAGATCGAAGATCGAGTCTCGGTCTGGCGTATTGAAGGTGGTATTTTCTAAATGTTTTCCGCACTCTCCCTCCATGCAAATGCGTATATCATTTATCTAAATCAAACCTTCTTCATTCCCAACACATTTGCATAGTTAGTACATATGTGTATAGCCCAAATGGCGACAAAACAAAATATCTTGTTTATATCCGTGCCCTACATACTACTACCCGTCCGGGATAGCCACATATTTGCACTATCAGGATAAGGATGATAAAAGTATAGTTGATACATGTAACTTCATATATATGGACGGAGAGTGGAAAATCGTATAAAGCCACCTTAGAACAAGTGGCAGGGATTTGGAGCATAACCTTCCTGTCATTGGAAGATCAGTTAAAACGAGACTGACATTTTTTTTTGTCCCTGTGGCCACCATTGTGGGTAATAAGATTCTGGTTTTTATCAACAAATAAGACTAAAATAAGGCTTGAAGATGTTTACCAAAAGAGTCTGGTTTGACCTCGCTTTTTTGTCTTTTCTGTAATTGGCTGGTTTGCAGCCAATGAGAAGGTTTGTCTTTAGCCAGCTTTTGGTTGAGAGCCAAGTACAAACTTTAAAAACTGTTTAGTAACATTCTTTAACTTTAATACGCGTCACTTATCGGTGTCGGTAGTAGGACGATAATGGCCAGTGAACATTTGAAGGTAAGAAATTGAAAAGGTTTGGTATTTTTTAATCTTCTAATGTGCAATGACTGAAAATCAAATCAAAACTGCTTTAGTAGAAAAAAATTATAAATTAATTTGGTACTGACAACAGATGCCGTCAGTTTCTATTTAAGTAGGTAGTGTTTTTTTTATGTAATATTATAAAATGAGTTCAAATTATAATATTGTAATAAATTAAATCCTTCCAAAAATGTTTATTTTGCCTTACTAAAATAATAACAATATCTTCATATTATATATTTACCTTCCTTGGGCTTTCTTCCTAAAAAAAAAAAAAAAAGACTATTGAATCATTGTATAATGTATACTAATGAATAAGATATGAGATTTTTTTAAATAATGTTACCAAACTCTCAAATTTAACGTAATGTTTATAATACCAAAATATTTTTAGAATTATGAAAATAATTAACTGTATCTTAGTCTTAAATGTGTGCAGTTTTATGTTTATAAGTTTACTAATTGCGTTCAGGTTGAAGCTAAACCCTGCTTTTGCAATTTCTATATTTTTAGTATATTTACAGTGCCAACATAATGCCAGTGCCCGCATAAGATATTTCAGAGCTGTCTTTAATGGCGTGACAAGGTTTGGAATTGAACCTTGACCCTTAACAAAAAACTTTAGATTCTACCTATTTTCCATAGTATGCGGACGCTATAAACAAAATTTATGTAATTTGGGGTGTTCATCGTGCATTTCTTAACAAACTGATTATTCATCACAAGACTTTTTTACAATTAACTTGATTCTAGAAAAAACACTACACAACGGCTCTGGGATTATATTCATCACTATAAAAAGGAAAGCCTCGATTTAGTCAATGTTAATTTGTTTGGCCATGTCAGGAATCAAAACCAATACTTTTGGTTTGTTGTAGACACACATCTAATAAGGTATAGGTCAGAGTAATTATAATCTTAAACATCCATTTTGTCAAGTTGTAAACACGCCAGTGTTGAAATTTAGAACCAGCCTGTTGTGTTTTGAATGTTAACTTTCAACAGTAAAAAAAAAAAAAAGTAAGTTTACTCTCCTTCGTATCACTGCATTTTTGAGCGGTAGCAAGGTTATTAGTTAATCTTATCACTTATCAGTATAATTGAACAAGAGTTACGGTGTGTTTTCTTGGCACTTTGGAATGGAGGTGTGACCCGGAAGAATGTAGCAGCCAACCAGTGTTGGTTGACCTTGACAGGAGCAAAGAGCCTCCAGCAACTCCAATAAAGATCGAGTTTGTCCACTTTTAATTCAAATAAACGTAAAGCTCAAACGAGAACTTATGGCTGTGAAAGAGACCAGTCTCACAACTTGTCACCGAGATTCTACCAGTGGCGACTCGTGGATAAAATTAGTGGGGGTGCTGCTCCAGAAAAAACGTTAGCCTTTGTTTTAAAATTGTGTCAAAGAAAAAAAAATTATAAAAAGAAAATGTATTCAGGAACTTGATAAAATCTTTAAAAAAAACATTTTTTACTTACTTTAACTTAAATTGTTACAGTTCAAGCTTGATCTATTCATTTAAAAATGAAATCCATTCTTTTTGTTTTAATTTGCGCAAAAAGTTCAATAATTTTCTCCTTGATCTCTGGAAGACAATCAAGGAAATTTTTCTCCATTTAAAGTACTGCAAGTGCATTTAGTCTTTCTGTTAAATAAAAGAACAAAAAAAATGAATCAAATAGAATAGCTGGAAGCAGAATAATCTAATTGTACACTCTTCTACACTTTATCACATTCAATAATATGGTACGTTTTTTAAGCACAACACACGCCGAGTAAAAAAAAACTTCCTTCCACCATCACTTCAGAGACGGCACTGCGAGAGCAACAGTACTCTCTATACCTGGCAGTTCCACCTTCCTCCCCACCCCCTTCTATGTGCGCATGCGCACAAGAGTCAAACACCACGTCGCTGGCACTGTGAAGCACACAGTTCCATACATAATTTTTGTATCTTTTTCATAAACTGAGGGATGGCTACTGAAGCACTGACACTAAACTTAAGGAATATATATTGTACTACAAAAATAAAGAAAGAATTAAAGAAAAAAGGATTCATTATAATAAATGTTATCGATAATATCAAGTGGAAATAAAGGGTACTGCAGTTCCGCAGTGCCTATACACGAGCCGCCATTGGATTCTACATATTGTTTCGTTATACTAATTTTAACAAACATTTCTTAAATGAGACTGGTTATATTGCCACGGCTGGGGTTCAAATCCTTCAACCCCCTCCTCCTAGCCCCGAAAGTTGACGAAAATACTGCCTTAATTATGGTTTAAACAGAACCAGAAATTACGAATAGGGTATACTATAGCTTGTCGCCACCATTGTTATGTTTAAGAACATTTTATAAATAGAATGTATTAGTGAGTGGGCTATCCAAGAGTCTCCCCATGGTTTAGAGCATTGGCGTACTAAGCCAAAATTCCGTCTTCAATTCCTGTGTCCTGGTATCATTTTTCAATTTAAAGAATATGATATTTAGATATGGTTATATCCGTAATCAACAATTAATAAACATAACTTGGTTATTTAATCCATCGCGATCTGTGAATTTGTACAATTGTCATTGTTCTATTGGCAGCATAAGCAAAGCCCTTCCGAATCGAAGGTGGCTGCGATATCTGATAGCTCGTGATCTTAATCGATCACTCATATGTAACTGACGATTTCAACACGTCCATCATAGACCTTCATTAAAATATGAGTGAAGACAACCCCAGGCATGGGATGAATCTCGGATTGCTCAGTGGTGAAAGCCCGTGCCCCGTATCCAGTTGTAGATTTTTACTCTAAAGATTATGTTATTTAGATGCAGCTATAACACATATAGTAGCTTGGGTTTTTAATTCATCAAAAATAAACACTGCGTAGCTTGAAGAGTCATTTAATATTCTACCGTACATCTTTCTTTGCCTGCGGCGGTTGTGTGGTTGTGTGTGTGTCTCTCTCCCCCCTCCCCCCTGAAATATTGGCATGATTACGACCTTGTATATTGCGCAATTTATTTTATCATCAGCACAAGTAAATAACAAAGTAGTACCTACTGCATGTATTCACATTGAATTTAAATTAGTTTAATTGGAGTACTTTAAACACCAAATTAATAATTATTATTATTATTATTAGCACCGCGTCTTACTACCCGTTCGGGTTATACGCACCTACGCTAATGTGTAATGGTAGGTTGATAGTGAGATGAAATGAAGGACCTACAGTTTAACGTGGAATCCGAACCACGGTGGAGGCCTGGCATTCCTCACATTCACAAGATGTCTTGTCAGAGGTGAAGGAAGGGTTTGGAAATCAGATAAATCTTTGCCGGGACCGAGGATCGAACCCCGGCCAACAGCACAGAAGTCTGACACCTTACCCCTAGACCACCAGGTCACCTAATAATTATTAAACTACTTTGTATTCCCGTGTCCTCAGCTTTTAAATACAAGTAAAATTACATTTATAATTAGTTATTTGCTATCTCAGCCGTAATCAAGATGATTAATGCGATGTGCTCCAACCTCATGAACAGCGTTCTCACGGCTAGATTTTAGTCGATCAACTTGATCAACAACAATCGAATGGAAATGACCACGTGAACCTTTATTTCAGTTTTTGTTGATCAACTTTAGTTGATTCCACAAAAGATTGACCTAGTCAAACTTTTGTCGTTCAAGTGGTGAGTCATCACTGATTTTCAGTCAAGTTGAAACGTATTTGAACCATGTGAACTATTGCCAGTCGACTTATCATTCGATAGCAACGCGTTATTGCTGTGTGGTGCTTGCATAAATTCAATAATAGAATGTCTCAGAAGTGGTCTGAAAGTAATATATTACAATTTATAGAATTATATCAAAAGCATGACTGTCTGTGTAATTTCAAACAAGATACTTATAAAAATAAGGATGCGTGGGACAGTGCATTCTACATACTCCACAGCAAGTTCTCGCTCAAAGTTTTCTGAAACTCTTAGTTTATTTCTTCTCAAAATCCAATTCCTAACCCCGAAACGGCGTTTTTTTAAAATGTTTTTGTCGAGTTCCAATAAAAAAAATTCTCAGTTCTCTGTTCAATAACTCACAAATACAGTAGCCCGATGGCTTCTTTAGTGCTGACTGACAGCTCACAGCTGACGGCTTTGAAAAGTTACCAAACCAAATTATGTATCCCTACGCCAAAACAAATGATATGCAAAAACATATGTTTAGCAGCTGTCACTTCTGACAGTCAAAATTTAGGTATATACCTAAATTTTGACTGTCAGAAATCAGTTGTGAGTTGTCAGCCAGCACCAAAGAAGCCATGGGGCTACTGTAGTTACTATAAGCGCACTAACCACTTCATTCGGAGCCATTTTATTTGTAACTCTCTAAAACGATTTATGTTGAAACGCGTGAACCAAAATCTTAGACAATTTTAGTTGATCAACTTAAATCGAACCTCGCGGCTTTGGGCGGGTATCCATTTGTTGCGTATCAGCGTATCGTGTCAGCGTTGCGTATGAGTGGAGACGGGAAATCGCTGCACAGTGAAGTGTCAAATGTGATACATAGAAATGCAACGGTCCCGATCGGTCATTTGTCGCCGTCACATCAAAGGAATGATATAAGGCACTAGGTTGTAACATATGTGGACGGGCTATCATTTTACCGAGTTGCAAGCTCATTTCTGTAGAGGGACACCCAGCGGAAACCTTTGTGTAGAGATTTTGTTTTTGTTGGTACGGTTTTCTAAACTTATTGTTGTGATAGATATATTTTAGACTCAATGGAGTGGAGTAAGGAGGAGACCATACGGTTTATAAAAACATACAAATAGTATTTTGTTTTTGTTTAGAAATGTTGGACACAATTGAAGATAACAAAAACTCATCAGTTTGGTGTATCCTAGTGAAATTTGTGTACAATCCACTGACAGACTGGAAATTTAAGTCAGCCAATAATTTTGTTCCACTGTACACCTCCATGCTTGCCTACAATTTTGACACCCACTAACGCAGTGACTTTCGTTTCTCTTTTCGAAATTGAATAATGAATAAAAATGTAAGAGGCTGCTGCTGTTTGCGGAGTTGTCCACTCAAGTTCGATACGTAGTCCCGTGTCCTCCGTTTTAATATGGATATGTAGTGATGATACGACAGTGTTGTGCCGTATCGTATCACTAAATTACACAACGATAACACGATTCGCAGATACACATTAATGGATACCCGGCTTAAAGACATTCTGTGTGGCTCTAATGCTGATGGTGTCGAACACTTTGTTCTTGACCAAGTTTTAATATAATAACTCCTTGAAAATAATGGTTTAGTGGAAATGTATAAAATGAAGTAATTGTGCCGTAGTATTTGTCTGGTTTCGGGAACGAGTTTGCGTCTCAGGATCCGCGGTGTCCTGATGCCTTGCCTCTGGGCCAAAACAACCCGCAACACTGCCCCTATGGGTTATACGCAGAGCAGATCTCCGGAACAGCTTTTACAGGTAAATTAAAATAATACTTCACCGCGGCTTTCTGTTCACAGTTGACAACCAATTGGCTTCTGTTTGCTTGGTGTGGTGATTTTGAGCACATTTGACTATATTGTTGACTGATAAACCAAACAGATGGTATTTATAATATTTCTGATTTTTTTTTGCTACTTCACTAAACACATTCGACTAAGGTGGAGTTTAGAACGTCTTTCTGTGATTTGTTTTCTACTTAACAATACACATTCAACTAGGGTGGTATTTCAGAAAGTCTTGCAGTAGTTTGTTGACTACTAAACAAAACACATTCAACTATAGGGGATTTTAAATAGTCTTTCAGTAGTTTGTTGACCTTAATAAATCATTCAATAGACGATTTAAGTATTCAGTAGTTTGTTGACACAAACAAAACTTCACAAGAGGAATTTTAATAGTCTTCAGTATTTTGCCTATAAAACGATCAATAGACGGAATTTGTTCCAGTGTTTTGACTACTAAACAAAAACATCACTATAGAGGATTTAATAGTCTTAGTAGTTTGTGACCTTAATAAAACGCATTCAACTAGACGGAATTTTAAGTCTTCCAGTGTTTGTTGACTACTAAACAAAACACATTCAACTATAGAGTATTTTAAATAGTCTTTCAGTAGTTTGTTGACCATTAATAAACGCATTCAACTAGGACGGAATTTAAGTCTTCCATGTTTGTTGACTACTAAACAAAACACATTCAACATAGAGAATTTAAATAGTCTTCAGTAGTTTGTTGACCATAATAACGATTCAACTAGGACGGAATTTAAGTCTTCAGTTTGTGCTACAACAAACACTCATATAGGAATTTATAGTCTTCAGTGTTGTGACTATAACGCATTAACTAGACGGAATTTAAGTCTCAGTGGTTGTTGATACTAAAAAAACAATTTTTCTAATATGAGATTTTAAATAATCTTTCAGTTGCTTGTTGACTACTTAACAAAACACTTTCAATTAGGGTGGAATTTTAAAAAGTATAGAAAGTATTGACTGGTAGGTGGGTACACTGGTGCAGCCAGGATTCGTTTGGCAGGAGTGAGGTGGGTTTAGTTTCACTGACCAACTAAGTGGGGTCCACTGGTTTTTCTGCGGGAAAATTTGAAAATTTAAGAACTGCAAAATGCAAATGCACCAAAAGAAATACAATAATATCCTAAATAATTTAAAATCCATAAACATTTTCATAATTCTCTAATTATTATGACTATTAAATTTTTATGAATAATTTTTATCTAGAATACACAAACATGCAAGTTTCAATAAATTGTAATTTGAAAATTTAATTTATAAAATTATTTTATGAGCTAAAATCTGAAAATTCAAATAAGCAACTTGCACTTACTCTTAACTCTCAAAATCACTTTTGTAATTATTCACTTTAGTCTGATGTTAATTTTCCTTGGCTTCATAGAAAGTTCATTGAGAACTTCATCCTCCCCATATGGAAAAATCAAAAATCTGGCCAGAACTGGTCCATATCTGGGGCAAATCTGGCATTTCCAGACTTGGCCAGTTCCACTTCTGGGCCAGATCTGGCATTTTTCCACATGGGTCCATAATTGACACCTCTGGATGTATATACATGAAGCCCATTAAGTCTTCATTTGTAGAGTTTCTCATGTATGATTTCAACAGCTTTTGGGATGAGAAAGAGGTAGGTGGGTAACAAGGTCTGAGGGGTTTAAACCCTGGACCCCTCCCCCCCATCTTGGATGCACCAGTGGGTGGGTAGGTACTTAACAAAATAGGAACATTTAAATAAAGCAGGATTTTAGAAAGTCTTCCAGAGGTTTGTTGACTACTGATACTAAACAAATTAACACATTCAACTAATACAGGATTTTAAATACCAGCAATATTTCAGTTGTTTGTTGACACCAAATAAAACACATTAAATAGGACGTAATTTAAAAAAGTATTTCATTGGCTTGTTGACTCATTAACAAAACAAATCATTTAATTAAGGTGGGACTTTAGAAAGCCTTCTAGTGGGTTGTTGACTGCTTAACAAAACACATTAAACTAAGGAAGAATTTAAGAAAGTCTTCCTGTAGTTTGTTGAATACTAAACGGGACACATTCAACTAGGTTGGAATTTTTGAACGTATTCCTGTGGTTTGTTGAATACTAAACAAACACATTACCACTAGGGTGGGATTTTTGAACCTCTTTAAGTGTTTTGTTGAATTCAACTAGACAACCGGCTATAATATGCTTACTTTGGTAACTGTTATTTTAAAAATAATTTAAGGCTGTGTAATCAACTTATAAATTATTTTTAATACCCTATTTATTTATTTGAAAACTACTTTGCCTTTGAATTTAAACTCTAAAAACTTCATGGGTGGATTAAATGTCAGGCTAATCAAATATGGCTTGCTGATAGTAAGGAGGTTGAGGTTTGAATGCTAGTCAGGTGTAGCCTACTGAGGGTGTTTTTCCTAAATCGTTTATCACTCTCACTTTTGGAAAATGAAAGCACTCTTATTATAAATTCTAATTTCTTAATTCCAACCCCACTAGCATAATTTAAATGTAAATAGCCTGGGTGGTAAGACACAGTGAAAAAACTATGACTCCAACACAGAAATGTGTGAGATCCATTTGAACTGATCACTTATGTAATTGCTTGTTGCTTGTTCCTTACAGCTCCTCGACATGAGAACAAACGTTCCTGGTTGTACAGGATATACCCTTCTGTCATCCACCGACCTTTCACAAGATGTAAACTTGGAAACTTGACACACAACTGGGGTCAGAACCCTCCAAACCCCAACCAGGTCGTGTTTTCTTCACTGAAATAGTTGTGCATGTTTGTGGGGTAGAAAATATACATCACTAGCTGGGACTTATTAATTTATTACCATGACATTATAAACCTGAAAATAGCTGCATGATGTCGCTCTACATGATCCGGAATTCAATAATGTTACAAAAATGACATGTCATTGGATTGTGATGAGAAATTGTACTGAAGTAATTCATTTCCAGTCACAGATAAGAAAACCAAATTTTTGTTGATATTACATGTTCCTGTGACTTGCCACTACTATCCTTAAATATTTATAGCACGACAAAATACGTTCTTGGGACAGACTACATCTGTAGGTCCAGCTTCATATTTTGATAGAATAGGCTGAGTCACAGTCTGTGGATGCGTGCCTCACCCAGTTTCTTTGTCCAGTAACATACACCCCAATAGGTTGATCTCTCTTAGAAATTTGTAATTACAGGTGTTCACAAAAACAATCTATGTTAGTATCTAAGTTACTCAAATCAAATCTGACTGGATAACAATTCATAGTTATGAAAATATTGCATCTTTCGCTCTCATTTTAGCACCAAATGATGGGATTGAGTTAAACATTGGTTAATAAAATATGGAAAATAATTGATGTAAAAGGGTTAGTTTCTAATAACAAGGAGTGGAGGGGTAGGGGGCGAGGAGAGGTGTTGTGGAAAAACAATATCAATACAACATGTCATAATACAATAATGAGTGTTGGTACTTTGATTTCTTTTATCTGTGCAAACTGTAATTTGTACTATCAGCAACTTAACATTACTATCTAAGAAAACAATAATACTTAGCACACGCATCTTACTACCCACTCGCACGCACACATGCCTGTATTATGATTTTTTTTAAAATATTTTTTGTAAATTTGAAGTAATTTTTCAGGTCATTTGGAGGTAATCAATGTCTATGCCCTGGTAATAAGAATTGTTCAAAGTAAAGGTGTATTATTATGTTTGCTTCCAGATGAGATGGTTGCCATTCAGTATTCCTAGTGCTGATGACAAGGTTGATTTCTCTGAAGCTCTCCACACAATATGTGGAGCAGGAGACCCCAAGACACGATCAGGAATAGCAGTCCATATCTTCCTGTGTAACACATCCATGGAGAACAAGTGCTTCTACAATTCAGACGGTGACTTTCTTATTGGTGTGTACAAGATGATCAAACATTCACAGTAATCATAGATGGTATCAATTTTAATATAGGGAAAACCTAAGGTCCTCTATTCTAGCATGTTCATTTGAAAGGCTAAGATCTGACACATGAGATCAGTATTTGATTCAAATTCCGGCTAGGTGCACTGGGCATAGTTTTTCCATCCTTTATTATGGCAAAAGCAGATGTTGTTTCTTTTTTAATTGAGTCATTAATAAAATTGTGATAACACGAATAAATAAAAAACATATTCAAAGTATGTTTTCCTTACCAAGAAAAAATATAATTTTACAAAGAATATATTTGCAATTTATCATAATTTAATTTTAGTACAAACACTGCAACCAAACTCCAGACCAAGAAAGTACCACTTGGCAAAACGGAATAAACCAATCTCACAGTGAAATATTTTCTAACTCTTCTGGGAATCTAGCTTAGTAGGCAGACACTGCCAATTAAGCTAGAGTGTAAAACGTTTATTAAAAAAAAAAATCTTGCATTTTTGTTTCAAGTACCCCAACAAGGATCACTGGCCATCACAACAGAATTTGGTAAGATGGAGGTTGATATCAACGAGATATGTGTTATTCAGGTAAAATAGGCTACAAGTCCCATAAATAAATACATTTAAAACTGCTTAGCAATGTTGCCTACCTGTGATGTAGCAGAAAGTAAAGATAATATTTCATATGTTAAGGTAGTTAGGTTTTAGTCGACAAGTTTTAATGATATAACATTGAAACAAAAAACATAAACGCTTAAATAATTCTAAAAATAGTCTTAAATTGTTGAAAAATTGTTTTTAGAATCTTGAAGTAGTTTTTTTATAAACATATTTTTTAATCCTCCACAACTTTTAGCTTATCCATGAAAATTACCAGGATCCAGATTAAAAAGTTCCTAAAAGCATGTCTATCTAGAATAGGACACAAGGAAAAGTTTATTTGGAAATGCAAATCAACTTTGATCAGACCAGCTTCGGTGGCAGCATGATCTAAGGTGCCACTCTCCCAATAGAATAGACTGCCAAAGATGAGAATATTGGAATTTGATCCCGGTCGGATGTACCAAGTGTGGTTTCTCATTAATAATTTTCCACTCTCCCTCCACACAAATGTGGGCATATTTCCTCTAAATTCAACCTTTATAATCCCTAACACATTAGTGTAATTAGCACATAGGCTTATAACCCAAACGGGTAGTAAGATGCTGTGTTAACATTTTTTTTTATCCAGGCACAAATAGTAGAGAGAGAGTTTATTCTCGCCAGCAGAAGGGAGGGGTTTTCAGCAAATAGATAAGAGGCTTCACAGGTTGAACTGATAATTTTCTTCCCTTACTTTCTATTTCATACATTGGTGTCTTGTATTTCATACATTGGTGTATGGAGTTATGATGTAACCTGCTTCACAAAATAGCTTTGAATTCACCAAGTAGGCAACAATGTTAAATGCAGTTTAAAAACTAATACTACACAATAAATAGAATAAACAAAAGCTTATTCAAGCATGCCCTTTATTCTGCAACTTAGTCCAAATAATGTATTAGTAATCATTTAACTGTGTAGTACATAAGATGTCAGATTTTATTAATCTCAGGATTTGAAATATAAAAATAGAATTCCTTAGTTTACAATAACTCTGAATGTTTATCCTCATATTATATAACACTTTTAATTAAGCCTCACCAGCCCAGTAAGCTAAATTATACCTTCTTACACAAGATCAATGTTGAGTAGCTGGTGCAAATATATCATTTAAATGTAATCTTTCACATGTTTTCTTAGCAAGGGATGAAGTTTAGCGTGGATGTCAAAGGACCAACTCGTGGCTATATCCTTGAAGTATTTGACAACCATTTTCAACTTCCCAATTTAGGACCAATTGGTGAGTTGTTTACTGTTAGCTTAATGAAGCTATGTGAGTGAAAATTATACATGTTGAAGAACCTTTTCTGACAGCTCTCACTTTAAATGGATGGTGTTAAGTTTAACAGCTGGAAACTAGATATAATTAAATTTTATATAATACAAATTATCTATTTATGGAAACAAAGTTGGCAAATATTTAACCCAAGGCTCTGAGAGTAGTGTCACACCATCCATGTGAAACATCTCGCCAAGCAAAATTAAGTTGAAATTGTTAATTTGCAGGGGCCAATGGTTTGGCCAACCCTCGGGACTTCCAGACACCTGTGGCATGGTATGAAGACAGGGAAGTTCAAAACTTTCAAGTTATCTCTAAATATCAAGGCCACTTGTTAGAGCTGAACAAGATCACAGCCCATTTGACGTTGTCGCTTGGCATGGAAATTACGTCCCTTACAAATACAATCTTGCCAACTTCATGGTGATTAATGCTGTGAAGTTTGATCACTGTGTAAGTGTGTGGAAAGATTTAGATTGAATTATTAAGTTTAACCTTATGCAAGGTCTAGGAAGTAGTTTTGAAACTTAAATAATTATTTAATTTTATTTCATTTGTAATGGTTTTTGATATTTAAGCTTTGTGACCACAAATAAATAATTTAATTGCTAGGATTGGTGATAGCATAATAGATCAGAAGAGTTAGCTTTGTAATAGCATGGTTGTCTCTGACCAATCTGGTGTTTTCCATTCCACTACTAGCTTTCCATTTCCTCTTTGGGTGAATTTCTTTAAAATTCATCCTTTGTACCATGTTTATAAGATTTGTGTTAGTTGCATACAGTCCAAGGCAGTAGAAAGAATCTTAAAAAAAACCTACACTTGTATACACAGTCTATGGTGTCGAGCTCACAATAGACTGTATTGCCAGTGACAAAGAAGTTGAAATTTGAATCTTGGATAATACTGGGCGTGGTTTTCCCATCTCCTCTCAAAGCTGATGTGGGTTCATTTCCTCTAAAGTGCCCTGCTTAGCCATACCTTTTAGACTAAGTCATTAATAACATTGCTGAAAAAGGAACTAATTAAAAAAGTTAACCTACCTAAATTTGAATAGTTTTATGTTAGTTTATTTTGTATAACTTTTCAGGACCCTTCCATCTTCACTGTATTAACTTGCCCATCTAACAAAGTCGGCACAGCCATCGCGGACTTTGTGATATTTCCACCACGCTGGTCCGTTCAGGAACATACATTTAGACCGCCGTATTATCACAGTAAGCCAATACGATCATATTTTGAAAAGTACATACAAGTCTTAAAATTTTATTGATGCATCTTACCTGTTTATAAGCATTTAATGGAAGTAATTTTAATCTGATTTGCACAAATATTTTTAATTTGTTTAGGACATAGTAATTACAGCATAAATTTAATCTAACACAATTATTTTAATGAGTATTCCTTATTACAAGACATACTATTAGTAATTTGTAGCCCTCCTTCACTCACATATTATTACACATGCTTTATTTGTTTCATTTATAAAGTTCACCTTTTTGTATGGCACTATGTTTTATAAATTTGATCCATTAATATTATATCAGTTTTTCTCAAAGGTGAATTGAAGTCTGTCGTCATTAATGATTTTTTAATATATCACACAATTCAAATTTTGTATGTTTTTCAAACTTCCTGATAATTATTATAAGACATAATGTTGACATTTTTATTTTCTGCCGGATTCAAGTATTGAGGCATATAATGGTAGCAATGACAGGTGAAATATGTTTACTGTCACACTGTCTGCAGGGAACTGTATGAGCGAGTTCATGGGGTTGATTCATGGCAATTACGAGGCCAAGGAAGAAGGGTTCTTGCCTGGGGGTGCCTCCCTACATTCCATTATGACTCCCCATGGCCCTGACACCCAGTGCTATGAGGGGGCTTCCAATGATGAACTCAGACCTGCTAGGGTTGCTTATGGCACACAGGTACATACAGAAAACCAAATATGCTTTCATATGTTATTTAATCTTGGTTTACAAAGAACTACTACCCGCTTTGAGGGTTAAAATAGTCTGAAGCCTCACTCCTGCAATAGATTGAACTGCTGATGACAGGGAGATTGATTGAGGTTTGTAAACCTGTTGGGTCAAGTGAGTTTTTTTTTTCCAAAATAGTTTTCCATTCTTCCATACATCCTCTAAATTCAACCTTCTTCATCCCTAATACATTAACATAGTTAGAATATATGGGTACAACTCAAACAGCTAGTGAACCGTGTTGGAAAAAAAAGAAGCTAACTCTTAATTAGGGTTCTACAAATACTCAATTTCAAACTTCAAGCCAAAGATGAGCTTTAAATAGATACTCAAACTTGGGGGGTGGGGGCAGGAAGGGCCTTGAAAGATGGATGGGTTCACAATTTCTAGGAGTGTTCTTTGTCTTGCATTGTGTGTCTGGCAATGAATGACCACTTGTTTACTCTTCTTTCTACTTGTTGGGAAGTTTTATGTTGAAGTTTTACCAAACCCTTCCTACACCTCTGACAAGACATCTTGTGAATGTGTGGAATGCCAGGTCACCACCGTGGTTCGGATTCCACGTTAAACTGTAGGTCCTTCATTTCATATCACAATCACCCTACCATTACACATTAGCGTAAGTGCGTATAACCCGAACGGGTAGTAAGACGCAGTGCTAATAAATAATATAAATAATAATATAATAATAATAATAGTTGAAGTTTGAGGGTGTGAGAAAGGATAACCTAACAAAGATGGTACTGAGCAGCAGATGGCCATTGAAATGTTGAGGTCAGCCAGCACTTGAGTAAACTGGTTTTGATCATGAAAGGAAGAGTGTATGAGGCTTAGATAAAAAAAAAAATTAGTAAGGTATCTATCTATCTAACTGTAGGAATTTTAGATCTCAAATAGCTTAGTGTAAGAATATAACAAATTCACCTTAATGTAAAAGTGTACTATATACAAACATTAAAAAAAATCATTCTCTAATTTATCTCTTTGAACAGTGAATAGCTGTGCCACAGATGGGCAAGGAAGAATAAGAGGGTAATTTATTCTTAAATCTTTGCATGTAAAAATATTTTCATAAATGCTTTTATTTTACATTCCTTGGGAACATGATTTTTTAATTTTTTTTTTTCTAAGCATCATGTCTTACCACCCATTTAGGTTACAGGCTAGTTTAAATTAAATCATAATTCATTTTTAAGTTTCTATCGAAGTATAATTAAAATTTAATCCTATTTTTGACTGAATTTTTTTATCATTTAAAAATAAGCAATTTTGAATTTTAAAACTTTTTTTTAATAATATAGGTACAAGTATTATCTCATTAAAAATAATTAAAATAATTTTAATACAGATATTTTTTATTTACATAATTAAGTTTTTAAAATTATATATTTATTCAATCCAAGCTCGAATCGGCTCGATACTCAAGAGCTTGTTGAGAAACAATGCAAATAAAAAACTTGAGCTTGTAGACCCCTACTTAATACTTGCAGTTTTAGAAGAAATATATCAAAGCATCTATACTGTCACAAAAGTTGAAGTGCTGTGTTTCAAAAACAAAACCCATTAATACAAAGATGAAGCTCACATTATATAATAAATTTAGCCAGGGCCACTCTTAGTAGATGTGGGGCTCCTAGAAAACTGTTTCCAGAACTCGCAGTTATCTGCCTTAACGCCCCCCCCCCCCCAACCCAAAAATTTAAAAAACTTTATTTTTGTTTGCTGTTATTACAGTAGTTTACACCTATAAACAAATGTTCACCATATAAAGTATCAGGAAATGCCCTAAAAGATAAATACAAGTAATAATTAATGGTGGTAGCATACATATAAGGGTTGATTTCTTCCCAACCCTTAGTTCAATTTTATTCCTCACAAACTTGATCTGTATAAAGGTGCAAAGAACAACTTTACCAAGTTTGAATTAAATTGGTTAGTGAGTGCAGAAGTTGTTGTGATATATATCCAGTATCCACCAAAGACAGACATACAAATCGGTGGTGTTAAAACAGAGAACTCACTTTATTTATTCAATAAATCAAACCATATTTAAAAAAAAAATCATTTTTACACCGATATTTGCTAGATCGCCTATACAGGGAACCTACTCTATGAGCAAATAAGCTAAATGTTCCCACCCCAACTTGTTTTTTCCCTCTATCACCTAAGCAAGCGTCTAAGGGCAGCTCTGAATTTAGCCACATCAATTCTAAACTGGTGATAGTGGTATTTTTCTTTTGATATCCTGATGTGATTATTAGAAACGAGTTGCTTTCTAATCCAAGGGATGGATGTGTGATGATTAATAATGACTTGCTCTCCAATCCAAGGGGACAGAATGAGACTCATCAGAAGTGCAAATATGTATTAATGTACCAACATGCAATTGCAATAATGATGAGAAACCACATTGTGTAAATACCCTTAGTACATTTTGAATGTGTTAGAATTACACATGCTGGTGAACTTATATTTATTTAGACATTCTTGGATGTTTTAATGGCCATCAACACAAAGGTAGTTTGCATGGATATTTCTAGTGCAACTAACTGGGTCAGATTATAATAAGTTCAAAAGAAACTACTAGTACAGCTGAATAGCTAATAGATTCAAAACTATTGACATTTTAGTTAGTTAGGAGGATATTGACACTGAATATCACAATCACTTTGAGACTATTTCCAGTTTAAAACACAACCACACAATCTAGAAGACTATCGTAATGACACTTGATGTTAACCACAGGATTTAGTAAAAAAAGTAAATTTGACTTTAAAATCAACACTGATAATTAGAGAGCAGTTTATTAAATTCTCTTTGCTAATGTGATAAAGTGTGTTGAAAATAAAATCCTCTGGATCTTACTACCTATCCGAACTATACATATTTTAATTAAGCTAATGGGGTTGGGATGAGAAAGATAGAACCACAAGGAAATTTATCAAAATTTGCATAAAGGGAAAGTGGAAACCATATAGGAAAAAACTGCCCTTGTACACCTGCCTATTACCGGCAAATCAGATTAGTCAAGCTTGAAATTAGTCTACCACTGATGTGGGAGTTAATATAATATTAAATGAGGGTCCAAGGAAGCAATATGGACAAAGCTCTGACTCAATTTGTGTTTGTTTGTTTACTATGCACATAGGCCTTCATGTTTGAGAGCTCCTTGAGTCTGGCTGTGACAGTATGGGGAGAACTCACATGTGAGAAACTAGATAACAACTATTACAAGTGCTGGCAGACTCTCAAGAAACATTTTGATCCTGCCTGGAGGCCACAAACTCATTAACAGATATATATATGCACACAAGCAAAGAGAGACAACTTTTCATGTGTGTTCCCTTACAGTTATATTTACTTACTAGTTTAAATAGATTTGTAATATATATAAATGAGTTGTTTCATAATTAAAATTAAATAAAAATTCTTAATCTTAAATGATGCATTGTCTTTGCAGTTTTAATTAGATGTTAATCAAACCTTTAGTGAAAATCTATATACTCTTAATTTAGTCTGGAACGTTAACAAAGAATGGTCTAAGAAGTCTGAACAATGAGAACATTCATTTTAAGAATGAAATTTTATATTTTTAATGTGTACGTTGTTCCAATATTTTCATAAACCAAAGTAGAGGGGGAGGTAAACAAAAGGCATGGCTTTATTGCATTATGTACCTAGTTTCTTTAGTGATAATTAATTTGAAAAATTATTTAAAGTAGTAAATACTCTTTTTAATGTATCTACTAAATTGTGAATGCTACTAATGAGCATAAATCAGCTCCATAGATGAATTAAAACAATTATAGCATTATAGAATGCAAATAGTTTTGTAGTTAAAATTTTACCCAATAATACATTATCATTACTCATCAACAAATGTTTCCAGCATATAGTTGGGTCAGTTTAGTAAAATGACTCCCATCATCCTCTATCCTTTCATCACTCTACCTCCTTTAATTTCTTTCATCTCTTTATTGGCCTTTCTTGTGGTCGTTTTCCTACATACTTCATCCCCATAATTCTCTTAGGTATTCTTCCTTTTTCCATCCTCATCACATGCTCATACAATCTCAGTCTTGCTTCCTCTAATATCTCATGTACTCGCTGTCCCCCACTCTTTTCCAGATAACTTCATCCCTAATCTTGTCTCTCCTAGTGACAACTAGCATGCTCCTCAAAAACTTCATTCCCTTGGCCTCCAATTTAGGTCTGTTACACACCTACAAAACTCTCCCTACTGTCTTCTTCTCATTAAATCCTCTCTACTTCCGCCTTTCCCCTCAACAATTTTTCCAAGACATTTTACGTTCTGTACTTTTTTATGCTCTATTTCACCTTCCTTCTTCCGCCACACCATCAAGTTATCAACAAATTCAATTCAATTTCAACAATTTCATAATTTAATAATTCTCTATAAGGAAACGATTTTTTTGCTTTAAGAGGTAAATAATTATATTTGGAAGAAGGTACATGAAAGGTGGATAGAAACAATTTTCCTCTTTCTACCTTTTGTGTCTTTTGGTTTTCTTTTTAAAAGGTTGTGTTGTGCATTTCAAACTCCCTCGTGATGAGTTCTGATAGAATGAAACCAAGGTCAGGGGATTCTGTGGTAGCAATAGATTTTCTTCAAGAGGCAGTCATTAGCACTTTGTCCAATGGCAGCAATGTAGATTGTGTTCTTTTCATTGTAAAATCCATTGTTAGCTCTTTTTATATGTATCTATCCACCTTTCATGTACCTTCTTCCAGAATTTAATATTTCATGTTTTAGTAAAAATATTAAGAATTATATTAAAATCAATGAATATTTGCAACCCCTAATAGCTATGCAACATATAATTATTTAACTTTTTTCATTTAATAGTCAAACATTGATTTGGGAATATTTAATAATATTATACCGTGGTTCGGATTCCACGTTAAACTGTAGGTCCTTCATTTCATCTCATAATCACTCTACCATTACACATTAGCGTAAGTGCGTATAACCCGAATGGGTAGTAAGACGCAGTGCTAATAATAATAATAATAATATTAAGATTAAAGTTCGCTTCAAATCTGGAAAGAGAACTTTGCACAAATAAAGAACCCAGAAAATGTTGGCAATGGGGATGCTCAATGGCTAAATGACTATACAAAAATGGAAAAAGATAAGAAAATGCCAGTTTAATAACCTCAACTTTGAGTATTGCTACACTATCGCAGTGTTAATCTGTTCTCTGGTGCACACGTAACATAGCCATCTTCATGGCCCCAACAGCCATTTTTCTGCTTGTATACTCTTGTTTGTCAAGTTATTTTCACTACTCATTTATTATTTTAATCATGGCCATAGTATGGCCTTTAACAGTTAGCTACATCTATCAAATTCTAAAGTCCGTTCACGATAGGTTTTTACCTGGATGACAGCTCGAAAATCATATGTTTAGGTTTTGGGATGCCAACACTTGTAAAAGATCACTGTTTTGTTATAAATGTAAAGATCTTTAATTACCTATAATATATTAGATTTAAAATAGCGTAAACTTAAGTTTTCTCCCACTATTTTTTTTTTAAAATAATTTCTTTTTATCCAACTCGAAACAGTATTTTAAACATAGTTAAAAGTACTTATTCTTTGTTTGGAACGTTATTGAATTTGTGTAATATAGTGCACACATCAATCTTTTAATACAGGCATTGTATTTACTTGGAAAAGAAAACTTTTTTTTTTACACACAATAAATGATTTTATTATTATATCTTATTTTGAAATATTTAACTGAATAAAATATTTTTATCAACTGCATGTCTGCATCATTGTAAAAAACTTATTTACCATCATGTTCAACCATATGGTTTAAATTAGTCAGTCGCCATTTTGAAGCTATGTTCGTTAGAAGTTTTTGTGAAAATGGTGTGAATATTTTTTTAAGTGGAATAAAACGATAAATAAACTTTGTGTCCGTCCTCAAATAAATATATAAATAATAATGGCCTAAATTATTGTGGTTAGCTATCACAATAATATATTACCATCTGTTTTCATTACAGTCATCCAAAGTGATAGATATCAGCTGTTGGCGTAGTGATATATTAGGGATTACTTCTAGTAACATTATGAGCTGTCATCCAGGTAAACTTAGGATGTGAATATATGAAGTATATGAAGTATATATGAAGTATTCATTGATAGATGGCATTACAATAACTTATTGCAATGAAACACGATTCACACCCATGCAAGAGATTGGGTTAAAATAATTTTACAGAACCCAATGCATTACATCCCAGTTTAGGTGGGAACTGAATCATCAATGATTCATAACAATCTAGAAAACCACCCAACATAAATATTTGTAAAAAAGAACGATTTGAACCCTGTTGCAGCACTCGTTCAACCTGCCATCCACATAGAATAGAAGAACCTCCAGATAGTTTAAATTTATTATTATCATCATTTAACACTGCGTCTTACTACTTGTTCATTTAGAAGTGAACCTGCAATTGTGTGGAAAACCATTTAGGAAAAACCACCCCCAGTTCACCCGGCCGCGATTCAAACCTCGATCTCCCCGTACTTGACGCTAGCTCAACACAAATAGCGCTTTAGCTAACTACATCCCCCGAGGCTGGTGATAGTTTAAAGTCCACCAGAAAAGTTTTCATCTTTCAAAACTAAGTTGACATTACTGAAGCTAACTTCTTTTTAGTCTTATTGCTACACCTTATTGAGGAAGATGTGATGAAAGCATCGACATATAAGTGATGGCAAATACATGCTAATGCTTTTACTCTTCGTGGCTTAATTTTTCTATAATTATATCATATTTATATGACCACAGCAACTTAAGAATTAATGGTAATCCTACGTTTTCTAAGATTTAGATCCAGGATTTGTAGGTAAAATGAAGCTTCAGGTTAAATTCGAAAAATAGTGGATTCAACCCATCTCTAATTTACTTTTATATTCATAAATGATGTCTTAAAATAATTGTAAGGAAATTAAGACTATTCATTTCTTTACAAAAATCATTATAAAGCTTATGAATTTGTTTGGAGAATCTTTTTTTCTCAAATTTCAAGACGCTGCAGTCTGCACAGGTCTAATTTTTATTTGTTCCTACTTGACCAACTTTAAATGCAAAGCAATAGAAATAACAGACTTTGCAACTTACAAATTCATCAATCTTTAAAATATAGTATGAGTGAATTTAAACCAAAAACATGTTCATTCGTTGTAAATAAATAACAAAAATTATTATTGTATTATATTGTTTTTTTGAAAAACAAAAGGAACAGTAATAATTTGTACAAACAAGGAAGAACATATAGCAGTAAAGAGTATGTCATTCACATATCATGTGACCTTAAGAAATACGGGTAAATGCCAAACTGAAGTGTTTTCATGTAATTTCTTATTAGAAACATAAGTGAATATAATTAAATAAATTGTGTTTGTGTCACAAAAGTGTTTAAGACTTATGATGCACCGGCTTCAAGCTCGGAGGCTGGAGTCTCAGGCTCCTCATCGTTATAGATGTTCTCCGCCATTTGCCAAACCTACAAAATAAAAAGTAACATCAAGAGTTCAACAGACTCAGCAGAAATTCAGATTTAAGTTGAAAGCTACCTTAATATAAAATAGTTGAAAAAATAAATTACTAAAACAAATAAGAAAATACAAAGTTTCAACTAATGAAACTGAATTTCTCAGTGAAAGTTTGAATTTAAATGTGTGTCCTCAACATGACTTGCTAAGATGGGTAAGCATAGTTGATTTATCCTCTTATCCCATTAATTTAAGTTTTAACTTTGTACTTTTAATTTTTTATCCAAATATGTATAAGTTTTTATCCATTCCTCCTGCATTCCTCAAGCATATTCCATAATTTTGCCCAGTGATCTTTTCTAAATAACAGAACCCAAACCTTGTGGAGGATCATTCTCCCCCCCCCCCCCCCCCTCAAAGTTACTTTTCTGTACAGATAAAAACACTTCCAAGTTATTTACCTGCATAATATTATCCTCAGACACCGAACATATCACCCAGGGTTCATTTGGGTTCCAGGAGAAATCGGAGATTTTTGCCGTGTGACCACCATGAATGAACTGAAAGATACAATACACCATTTTATTTATATATTTGGCTAGCAATGAGACCCAATAATTAAATTATGTTATAATATTTGGAAAATAAGATACAGGGAAAAATAAACTAAAATTGAGTGAAGAAATTCCACATAGAGAAAGAGGACAAAATGTGTGTAGAATCCAATGCACAAAGGTGACATATTCTACCTCAAAACCCTTACAAGAATATCAAACATACCAAGTCCATCACCGTCAAATAATAACGATTGCTTCACTATTTTGCTGAGAAACAAAGCCAGGACAGTACATACAAAAATATCAACAGACAAAAGAGCCATTTTATGAAATTGAAAGTGTACCCACGCTATGTTGTTTTCGTTTGTAGAAAATGTCACAAATATATTGAAACACAAGTAAAGTTATTTTTATTCCAGCATTATTGCCTTTACTAAACAAGAGGGTGGGGGTTAGAGGAGAATACCCCTTTAGACCAACAATGATCTACTCCATTTTGAGTTAAAAACACTGTGGTAAACTTTTGTTGATGTAAAATAATATTTATGACACCTTTATGTTTATCTATTATGTCTATAAGAAAGGTAGGAACTATCTTCTATTAAGGCCTGGTTGTAATCTTGACTTGGTAATCCAATGGATAGCCAGTTCCCAATGCCAGAGTTGAGGACAATTTCATTGTTTGAGAAATGCTATCAATATTTTGGTGATGTAACAAGTTTTAAGTTTAGACTCTAGGTAATAGCATGGACGGGTGAAGGTTTGTTCAGATCCTTATGATTGCTGATGAAACGATCAATGTTAATTTGCTGTCTGAGAGAGCCTGTAATAAAGCCTATGTATTCTCATCTGCATCACATAATTGGCATTATTGTTGATATATGTACCAAGTTATTTGTTTTACAGTTCTAATAACCAGGGATTTTGCATCCCATTTTATTTATTTATTATTGGAGGATGAAGTTGGTAGGTCAATTGTACTGCAACAGAGATTACCACAGGTGTATGATTCCTTGGAAATTAGGACGGTTAGGGCAAAATAAATTAAGGCTCTGCAAGTACTTGGATTTTGCGTTTCAATCTGACCTCGTCATTTTAAAGCTTCCTCATAATATACATAAAAATCAATTTTTAAAACAAAATGGTAGGTAAAGTCTATTTAATTTTGATTATTATTATTAGCACAGCGTATTACTACCCGTTCGGGTTATACACAATTACACTAATGTGTAATGGTAGGGTGATTGTGAGATGAAATGAAGGGCCTACAGTTTAACGTGGGATCCGAACCACGATGGTGGCCTGGCATTCCCCACATTCACAAGATGTCTTGTCATATTTAATTTTGATGATATTGGCAGTTTCAATTAGAAAGTGATATTAATTTTACCAATTTGTAAAGTTACAGAATGTTTTATAAGTGAAACTACTTATTAATAACATAATAAGAGCTCTAAAACTACTTTGGACCAATACACTTTATCAATATTGTCAACCATTTTTAATTATCTTTGATTGGAGTCACATTGCCATAACAAGGCAATGAAAATAAAAATTAGCTAAATAGATTAAAAAATAATTATTGTTACTATTTTTACATTGTCCCTTTTTAAATTTATAATATCAGTTAACTTAAGAAATAAAAATTTAACATTGAGAATAAATTTAGAAGAATGGAAACAATTAAAGGAGCAAGGATAGAGGAAGATGAGGGCATTTTGCTAAATTGACCCAGCCAAAGGCTGGAAACATATGATGATTGATAGGTTTAACTTCAAAATTACCTTTAGTTACTACTATTTAGCTAAGACTTATGTTAGTAAATCTGTCTAAGATCAGTGTTGATTAACATTACAATAAATATTTTATCAAACATTTACATAAAAGAAGCCTCTAAAGTATTCCTACAGTATTTGTAAAAAAATTCTCCCTGACTTTTCCCTGACTATTTTCCCAAGTTCCCTGACCAATTTCTCATAAAATTTCCACTATAACTTTACGATACTATACATGTGAAAATATTAATTTGAATACATTTATTTCAGCCTCCTCCTCCCCTACAGCCGACCTTGCCACACCTCTCATGTAAGAATAAGAAAGCAGACGTCTTGCCAATCAGTTCAGGGAAAATGATAGGGAAATAATTAAATATGTCTAACCCTATCAAAAAGTTATAACAAACTTGATTCACTTTGGTTTGATGTGAAGAAATACGTACTAAATAACAGGCCACTAAGAACATACTAAAAAGTTTGGTATCATTACAGTCTTATTTTACCTAAACTGTACATATCTTGAACTGAATAGCTCACAACAGGAGGAACTGTGTCTGCTTTCATATTATTCATGTCTCAAGTCAATTTTCTTTTTATTAAAATTATCAAAAGTCATACAATAAGATACTTTGCTATATTTAATAAAGTGAAGCTTGTTTCTTCTTCAGTTCTTGCAACTCCACTTCTATTGCTTCTCGTTTCTCTTCAGTTGCCATATTAATTTTTTTTCTTTTTCCTTCTAAATCTTTAACTTGTATATCTAATTTCCTATTTTCTGCCTTCTTCTTGTCTTCTTCACTTCTTTCATTATTCTTCATCTCCAAATATTCATGATAGCCTTTCCAAGCACCTCTCATGTAATTCAACATCTTTTTGCTAATGTGTATGTTTTTAATACCTCCTGCTTCTTGTATCTCATCATGAATGTGACTCTGTGCAGTGACTGTTTTTTCATGCATATTTTCAACCAGTAAAGATTTATTGACTGAAAAACCACCTTCAACAGTTGCATTCCCATGCAACAAGACAAGGCAAATCTTTATTACTTCCCAAAGATGTTTGTAGTTTGCATCTGCTATTAGAATTATTATTATTATATTATTATTATTATTAGCACCGCGTCTTACTACCCGTTCGGGTTATACGCACTTACGCTAATGTGTAATGGTAGGGTGATTGTGAGATGAAATGGAGGACCTACAGTTTAACGTGGAATCCGAACCACGGTGGAGGCCTGGCATTCCCCACATTCACAAGATGTCTTGTCAGAGGTGAAGGAAGGGTTTGGTAATCAGATAAATCTTTGCCGGGACCGAGGATTGAACCCCGGCCGCCAGCATAGAAGTCTGACACCTTACCCCTAGACCACCAGGTCACCACTGCTATTAGAAAGCTACCATAAATAGTGTCAAGTCCTACTTAATCACTAAACTGATCACAAGGACGAAATATTTCTTGAAGCTGAGATTTTTTGAGGTTGCAAAAATGCAAGTATTCTTTCTTGGCATTTTCAGCCAGAACATCATTTATGATGTTGGCATGGTTGAGTTCCTCCAAAAGAAAAGAAAATCTCTTCTGGCCCAGTTGAGGTGAATGTTGAATAACACAAGGATCCAATGAAGACAAACCTCTCACAGCATTCTGTTTTAAGGGACTTCTTGTAGTTTTGCAATCATGGTGGTTAATATACTGCGGCACTTGTGTATAAATTCTAGTTTTTGTCTTTCTGTTACTGTGATTGCAGTTTTTCCTAACAAATGTTTTGTTGCAAGTTCTACATCAATATTTTTGCTAAGGATCAAATTTTCTGATGTTTTTGTGTCGATAGACAGTAACTTTGGACCCGTGCACTTCATCAGATCAGGTTTCACGCAATGATTCATAAGGTATCTTAGAAGTTTCTCTACAGCTTCAAAAAGATATGGAGTCATTGGTTTTGATGTCTGGAACCGTTGCATGAAAGGTTGACATTCATATGCATTGTCTTGCAGAAAGCTAGTCTACACTTGGAATGGATCACAGGCTGCTCTTTTCAGTGTCTCTACATGTTTTGTTTTAGGAAGTTTTGCTTCTTTGAGAAACTTAACAACATGGTCCCAAATTTGCAATGCCCTTTAAAAGCACTTTGCATTCTTTAACCAACGCACACCACAGAACTTCAATGGAAAAGATGCACATCCTGTCAACTGGGTAAACAATGCTTGACGAGCTGGAGAGTCAGTGAACAGGTAGTACATGTGACGCAATAAGCTACTTATATCCCAATCAACAGACTCCACTCCTCTTTTCAAGGAACCATGAACAACATGAAGCCTACATGTTCCTAGATTTAGCAAACTACATACTTCATTGTCTGTGACAGATTTGATGTGCTCCTGAAGAAGTGTTATAGACTTTAAATTGACATTTGGGCCACCCATTGACACTTGTATCCACTTAAAGAGTGGAAGAGGAGAAATACAATCCAGAAAATGTTTCAGTAATTCTTCAGCGGTGCTCCTATCGAAAAAACACACTGTTTAAGTAACAATTGATGACTTTATGATTTTCCTTGTCCCAGAATCATATTATGTCCATTTGTCTTCTTTGAATAACTTTATTCAACGCTTCATCAAAACAAATTACAAAGTTGTTACATGATTTTAGGCGGTCCAGTAAATATTTATGAAAGAATGGAGCCAAGCCATGCACAATGAAGTATGCAACCTTGTCTCCACCAAGGGTAAAGGCATTGACAATGGAACGCTCGGGAATCATCAACTGAAAAATTGTACTTAAATTATTGCACGAATTGAAAGACATTTTTTTGTAAACAACTTGCATAGCCCAAATTACTTCCGCCTTATTTATATCATCTTTTATAACAAAAGTGATATGGTTTCTTTGAGGCACTACACTAATTTCACTTTTGGCAACAGCTTCCTTATGCGGCTTTACGATTTCCGATGAAACAGAAAAACTCTTCGAGTAATCAGCCGAATAACCACTAGGTAGAATGTCTTTGTGTGCCAGAGATTCTGTTGAAACAGGGGAGTTCGATAAACCTGAATCATTTGACTTTTTTTGAGAAAAAAGTCAACAGAGAGCATTGATTTGTTAAAGTTTCAAGAGTTTTGATATAAGTTGGTCCTTTTGCATGGGAAGCTAATGTTGGCTTTCCCATATTACGTAGGTTTATAATTTTTTTGCACACTTTACAAAATGCCTGCAACTTATTACTTTCAACGCCATTGATCCAGTATGAGAATTCAGGAAAATGCTCTGGGCTTAGCCAGATCTGGTTAAAAACGTTTTTTTTTTGTTAGACATTGCTGGTGTAACCAATCAGTCCTAATTCACTGTATCCAACAATAATGATGCCAAACCTTGAACAAAAACAAAAAAAATGGATCACTAAAGTTAAAATAATTGTTATGTGCAGATCAGGAGATTTCTGCATTCACCTTCTGAAATAAATTGCTACCAAAACTTGTGTTACAGCAAGTTTGAGCATGGTAAGTGCCCCTCAGCTTTCTTCATTGGGGCAGTAGTTTATGACGCAGTAAATACAAAAAATATTTTCATTGTTTTTTTCTAAGTGTGACATGAATTGTAATTTCCCTGACCTTTATAATACTGCCCCGACTTTCCCTGTCTATTATTTTTTTCCCTGACTTTTCAGACCGTAGGAACCCTGCTTTATTATTTAATATCATCTATTGAAAATATTATTTTTCATTTTAGTTATGAACATCAACTTTAACCTGCTCATTGGTTGAGGGAAATAAATTTTCTAGAATTTGATCTTTGATTTATTATAGGAATATTATGATTTTTTGTTTGTTTGTGGAGTTGATATTTTATTTTGTCTGGCATTTTAAGGTGAAAAAGGCAAATAATAATAATAACTTCTGCTACTTTATAAAAAATATGTATAGTTATAATTTCAAAAATTCTCACTATAATCAACCTAAGAGAAGACTATTCGCAAATAAAAGACTAAGTAGTCAATTTCACAAAATGATATAATTGTTTTATTTTGTTAAAGTAAAATATATTTAAAATGCTAAAATGAACTTAGAATATTTTGATTAAGTTTGTGCGAGAATGACATTTTGACTTTGGGAAATTTTCAAGTGAAAAATAATAATTGCCCGCAGAAACGGAAAAAAAAAAAATCCCTAGAATTTTTAATATAAGATCTATATTAAGTACAAACTTAACCTTCGCATTTATTTAAATTAAAAAATGGATAAAAAAATAGTTGGTTGATAAAACTAGAAGCTTATGGCAATTAGATTAAAAAGGAATCTAATTTTATTGTTCTAAATTAGTCAAATGCATGGGTAGTTCAAAAATATGTTTGAATTGGGTCAAGGGAAGAATGGGATTGAACTCCACATCTTTGGCATTCTAAGCTATTGAGAGAGAAGCGCCTTAGACCATGCAGCCACTGAAACAGCTAAGTGTATGTTCTTTAATCAAAAGTATAATTTATTATTTACCTTTAGAATGAACATAATTTATATGGTTAAAAAGAGGCCACAAATGATTTTAATTAATTTAAATCAAACATTTGAAATTACACTTGATTTAAACTAAAATATCTGGTTAAGGTGAGAAAAGTCAGGTGTTTTAACAGTTTTTATGGCAACATTTTATTCGCCAAAATAAAATATTGCTTCAGTACAAACAAAGAGTTAATTTTCTTCACATGGTGATATCAACATTTGTTGAATATCTGTTATGAGCATAGAGCAATTAGATGACAAGCTTTTTAAAGAAGGAGAAAAAGTTGTCTAGGATGTCCAGCAAAATTATATTTTAAAATTCCCTGACTTTTACAGGTTTTCCAGAGCCAATTTCAAACTTTCCTAGTCACTATACACTACAAACATTATTTTATTAAGATCACAATTTAATTTAATACTATTTTTAGACACATAAACATTCTTAAATTGTGACACACTATGAAGGTGTTAAAGGATTTCACTCTAAAAGCAATGAGTTATTGGGTAGTGGGAAAAAAGTTGGATTTAAGTGTGACCATACTGGGCCATTAACAGAATGCTTTACACCAGTTCAGTTTAAAATTGCTTTGAAACACTTTTTTTTTTAGTTTATTCTTCCTATGATGTAATAGAATTTTCATACATGTGCATAACCATGACTCAACTTTGGCTAAAGACGCACAGTAGAGGGGTGGAAAGATGACACGAAAATCACATGTTGACTATGAGAATTAAGATTAGTATGCTCAACAAAGACTATGATGCTAAAAAAAATTTGCGGTGCGTATAACTGGAAGAAAAGTTTTATTCTGACTAATGTATATGAAAGCTTTGTTTGGCATCGTTAAAATTGTCTAGTAAGCCATCCGTATGATCAATTGTTTCTTTAAAATCAATTAGAGTTTTCTCATCACATCTTACTTGACAAGCGCTAGCTATGTAGGCACAAAGTTTTAAGAAATAAATATGTAAACATTATTTGTTTTTAAATCTATTTTAGTTAATGTGAATGGCTGAATTTTTAATATTGTAGTGAAGTAATTGGAAAAGTAATCAAAAACAGCACAACTAAATAAATTTCAATTTGATCATGCCCATCACTATCCCCAACCCATTTGAGTTGAGGAATCAAGCTACAATTAGGTAGTTTTTTTAACGATAACCTAAAAAATAGCTTAAAAATCCATGAAAATAACCAAATATCCCGTGATCTTTGTTATACCTTTAAAATCCACCAAAATGGATAAAATCTGTAAAAAAAAAGGCAGCCTTTCACTATTGTATTTGTATTGAATCAAAATGTTAAATGTTACCAACTCAATCCTTAGTCCACGATTTTAAGACGACCCCTAGATTTTGAAACTAGAAATTTGAGAAAAAACCTTGTCTTGGATTCAGATAAATACAGATTTGTTATTTGCTTAAGCTAAAATTTTGGAAAACAATTTAGCTACATTTAGATGCATTGCTAGTTAATTTACTATTAAAATAAATGGTCTTGATATAACCATTTTATTTGTGTTTCTATCAGCATAAAATAGCCAATTAACTCACTGTCTGAACTTAATAATTGCATTTGCAAAGTAAGGAGTGGGTGAAACTGCGCTCAGAGTGAACTCTAGATAATTTGCAGATGAAAAGTGAGGGAAGGGGGAGGGCGGAAGAATTTGAATCACAGGAAAATGTACTAAGGGTGATTTTTCCTTAATGATTTACCATTTTATCTCCATGCAAATGTGGACACATTTACTCAAAACTTTTACTTTCTCATCCCTACCCTATTATCTTAGTTTAGGAAAAAATAAAATAAAACACTAACAAACAAGTGTATGGTGAAACAGTTGTGATAATGTGAACACATAGTAATTAAGTAACCAACCAGCAATTCAGGGGGCCCATCCTCTGCATCCTCTCCTGACTGCTCTTCTCCTATTTTACTGAGATCCCATACATGAAGACGTCGATCTGTTCCGCTTGATGCTAAGATTGTCTCATTGTGTGGGGACCACTGCACCTGGACAACACAACATAAAGCTATATGAAAGAGCGGAAATATTATTTCCATATATAAAAATCATATATTGTGAAAGCCCATCTTTTATTTATATTTAAAAGTTGTGAGAAAAACATAAATGATTAATTCACTTTAGAATAATACATTATTTTGTAATTACAAATGTATACTAAATGTGAGTGAAACAGTAGATTGAAATATATTTATTACTTACCTGAAAAATTTCATCTTTGTGAGATTCAAAGGAATGCAGTTTCAGTTTTAAATTTCTCAGATCCCACAAAGCAACAGTCTGGAAAGAAAGAAATTCTAAAATAATAAAGAAAGTGATTGTAAAAGTAAAGCTTAAATAATCATAAAATATAAGCAATTTAAGTCTTGTTTCTCATAGGAATTGACCCTTTCCAGAAAAGTTTTGGGCGTAAACAAAACATAATGCTCCAAGAAACAAAACAAAGGGCTGATCATGTTATAGCAGTTACTGCTGACTCATCAATGTTAATCTCTTTTGTAGACAGTCTTTTTCTTTGTTATTTAGCAAACTTGCTGGCTGGGATGGAGAGGGGGTTATATTTTACCACGCTCGACCATTTATGAAGGTTCAACTTGTCTGTTGTTGACGAGCCAGACAGGGAGTAGAATATATGGGGTGTCAAATCTAAAGAGAACATTTGAGAAAAGTAACTTTTAAACCTAGATAATATTTTGCAGTTTCATACTTAAGAGCAAATTAAAGATGTGTCAAACATTATGTTTTGTAGTAATTGTTTCCCTATGTAAATAATTCAATTTAAAACAGCATTTTCAAATTAAATTAATACTAATAAAAATAATTTCTATCAAAAATGTAATAGAATTAACTATTTTATTGTATTATTTGATATTGATTCAAAATTTTGTTATTTGATTTGATAAAAAAAATGCTATTCGTGCACACTTCTATTTATTTCACTATTTTATTTATTGTTTTTATTACCTTTAACAATGTTTTTTTTAGCATAGGGTCTTATTACTTGCTTCGGTTATACCCTTATGTACTAATTACTCTAGTGTTAGGAATAAGCAAGATTGAATTTAGATGTGTACCTTAATTTGAGTGGATAGTGGGAAACTATTTAGGAAAAATCATCCTTAATACACCCAGCCAAATTCAAACTAAATATCCCCGTCATTGGTACTCTAGTCTATTACGAGAGTGGTGCCTTAGAACAAGCAGCCACCGAAGCAGGTTTTAATAATATTATAGCTTTAACAAGTCTTACCATAGCCTAGTAGTTTGAAGTCAATATATTTTAAATTAGAGTTGGGACACTCGAATCTTCAAATCCACTGAATCCTGACAAGTATTTGAGATTCAAGGATTCAATGTTTTATTGGATTTGATGGTCAAATTTTTCACTTCATAAACAGAGAATAATATTTTGATTTTTCAAATTCAAAAAATACTAAGTTAGGCCTAACTGAAAAGCCCAAATTAATCAGTAGTCATTATTTTGTCAGACAAAAGAGATAAACATGAATATATATATTTTTAAATAATAATCATTGTTAGGTGTAGAAATTTAACATGCCCAATACCCTATCCTTCCATCCCTATGAGAAACTTGGACTCAACCGTTTTCTGCGCATGCTTACTTCTGAAACTTTCACCTCACAAACAATCTTGTAAATCTTTTAATGAACACATTAAAGCTCTTCAAAAACTAAAAATGAAAACTAGAATTATAAATAAATTTGAAATAAATAAAACAAATTACAGCTTTTTTTAAAGAGAAATAAGAACACATTACACACGATACAAAGTCAGCCACCATGACATATATGTTTACTCGCCAGCGGCCAGATAGATGATTAAATAAACATGATTTTTAATTCTTACTACCCAACTGGTTTTAATTATCTACAACTATGCAAAACACCCCAATTTATTTCATACAATCCTTAAGTTAGATATTTTGCCGGGGTTCATGAAAAATAAATACTGTCAACAATTAGACACCGATAAAACTGTTTATTAACGCCTTCCGGTCTACGTATTGTATATTGATTATTTGTTTAGAATCAATCCAAGTAATTTGATCACTTAGTAAGTGCTATCGAGTTTTAAGTATCAAATAACGACTTGATAATTCATAATTTGTTCTTGACTAAGAATTTATTATTTTTTTCAAATATGTTATTGAAGTATTTGTAAAACTATTCAAACGCAGTCTTGCCTAATAAATATAAATGATATATTGCAAGAGTCAATAATATGTTCTGTTTAAATATAATGTATTCTTAGAAATTGATATATCACAAGAATCGAATATATATCTTGTTTTCTATGCGAAGAGATATACTAGATATAAAAGAAAATAATAATAATAATAATAATAATAATAATGATATACATGCTTAGGCATTATTGAGTTAACTATTTCCGCCATATGTTTTATTGTTAAGCATGTTGTTTTAGTTTTTTTAATATGTTTGTATTTTTTTTAGCTTTTTTATCAAAATAAATTATAATATCTCAAGATGATTAATGTTGATCAAAAGGTAACCAACTAGGCCTAATCTGTTTGTTTATTTCACGTGTTTTTTTTAGAAACTCAACTCATTTTATCAATTTTTTTAAAATAACTTAAAGACGCTCAAATTTTGATTGAGTTGATTTCTAAACAATAATATTAGTCTATATTGTTTAATTTGGTTGGATTTTAGCCAGTATTTTGCAAGGGGTGGTTGGGGTTGATTAAAATTGAAAGCACGATTGAAATAAATATACATCTTAATTTACAGCTCAGGACTGTATTGTGTAATGTAGGTCTATTCGTAAATCATTAAAATTTCTAGCAATTTGCTAGGATTTGCATTTGATATTCGACATTTGAAAATAAAATGTAGGTTCAGATTTGAGAAATAGTTGATTCAAACCATCTCTATTTTATAAGATTTTTCTAAAGGGTAATTTTAAATTTCTTTTCCCGTTTCTGTCTAAATCTAATTTTTGACTAATTTCCATCCCGTTCCTGTCCCAAAATAAGTCCCTAATAAAGTTGTCACCTTGTCAGCACTGCCAGTGGCCAGGATGAACTCAGAGTATGGGTTGAAAGAGAGGCAGTTCACCTCAGCTGTGTGAGCATCCACAGTGTGTGATGGCTTGCTAGTGTTGTTGCAGCGAGTGTCCCAGATCATAAGCTTCTGGTCGTCTGCCACTGACCCAAACAAGCTCTCATGGAGGAGATGCCATGCTACATCCTGACAGAAAACTTACAAACATCAGTATAAAAGAGGTTCCATTATAACTTGAGACAGGAAATATCCTGAATGTTTTCAAGTACCTATCCATAAACATGCAAATTTAAAATACTAATCTTAGAAAACAAGGTAGACAATAGACATTCCATTGGGTTAACCGCTCTTCCTTCAATGTAAGTATTAGGGCTAGGCAGATACCATGGCCAATGAATGTTAAAACTTAGCTTATGATCTTGATCTATCATCGTTGGATTTTTTATGGCACAATCAGTCAAGCCTGATAATCTGTGAACCCTATTTTAACCTATCTTTTGAACTGTTTGGCTAAAAATCAGGTAGTGATGACTTATCAGTTTTAAGCTGTGTAGCAGAACATGTCATGGTTCTTTGTACTATTTCTTGGTGACAGGGATGTGATTGTTTTTTGTGGTGGAAAGGAGAAGCAGTAGTGGGGGTTGTTTACTGGTTAGAGAGATACAAAAGTTTTAGAGAACAGTCTGTGATGACTTGGAAGTGAGAAAGAAAGAGAGGGAGATATATTGCTCGAGAGTATATTTCAAGATCAACACTTTGTGAGCAACAGACAAAAGAAATAAAAAGTGTGAAAAGTTCATTACTATTGCGATTACTCAAATAATTTTTCACCTTGTTTACTTATTTTTTGATTTTTTAAATCACAAGACAGGCAACAATGGAACAGCTTCTCATACTCTAGTCTGTGATTTTCTTTCTTCTGTTGAAGAAAGGTAATGTGTATGTAATGCAAAAACTACGAATACAAAATACAATCCACACACGAGTAACTACCACGCACTAAACTCTAGATGCTGGCTTACTGAGGTAGCAAAATAACTAATTAGTAAACAATGGCGCGTCAACAATCGCCGACCAGTCATCAAGTCGGTGCATGCATGCTCTTGAGCCTGCGGTCGGACCAACCAGAGCGTTGGACTAGCCGAGGGCGAACTAGAGAGGTTCTACTGTTTGCTTCTTATTTGGCAAATAATTTTCATTGAATTCATTGTGTAGGTTGAAATTAAATGTCCTCTAGATTCAAATTCAAATTCAATTGAATTCAAATTCTTTGATACTGTTTTTATGGTGCTCGCAGCACTCTCTTCAAAACTTGATTCTTCAACACAATTTTCTTGTTTCTCTTCAGCTCGTTTGCCCATAAGCTTGTAAGGCCTGTAGCAACTCAGCTGATATTTTATGCTTTTCATCCTCAACAGTTTGTCATAACAACCCATCCCCAATTTGCTCGGATGTAATTTGAATGTTCATATAGCATTTTCACATGAATGCAACTTTAACTTCCGCTTCTATTTTTGACATAAAATATACAGATTAATACCCTTTGCATCCCTGCACCTCTTCTTAGGTTAGGGGGCTCCAATGCTTCACTCATGTTGCTTAACTACAACTTCAATCGATTATAGGCAGTACAAAATATAAAAATGAAATGGGCATACTTTAGATTCATTTGCAAGTACAAAATAAAGATACCTTAAAATATCTCAATAACTTATGGGTTTATCATTAAAAGTGTGAGAACAAAATCTATTTGCCCTATAAAAAGGAGTAAAATGAGCTATAAAACATTAAAAAGGATCAAAAAATACAGAGATACAGTCAACTAAAAATAAGCACTATTTTTTTGCTGTTTTTATAGTTTTGTTCAAAAACAACTAGATTCATCAAAAAATGTGTAAGAACGATATTTATTTACCATTCAAAAAGGAGTAAAATGAGCTGTAAAACATTGAAATCAGATCACTGGGTCCAAAGATACAGTAAGCCAAAAATAAAGCAATATGGCGGACATTTTCCAATATGACGGCCAAACAACCAATAATTGGGCCAAATGAACAGTATTTTTTTAGCCCTCATGTATGCAATAAAGCCCAGCAATCAAATTTAGGGCATATATATAAGTGCACACGTGACATGAGCTAGCTCCTAGACTAGGTAGTAGAACTGTTAAGTGTTCCGCTATATTTTTCCACTGCATTTTAGTAAGGTTTAGGTTATGTTCATATATATTAACTATACGTACACAGTTGGGGTAGGGATAAGAAAGGCAAAATTAGAGGAAATGTCATCTAAGTACACCTGAACAGATATGACCTGACCTCATCACTTACCAACCAAACTGAATACTTGACATTAAGACCACGTGCCCACCAATGGATGGTCCTATATTCAGTGTGAAATTTACATTATGTTTGTCCTATATGTTCCTAACATTCTTTTGATTACCCAATTTCAGAACTATATAATATTTTTTACCGTTTAGTGGCACCAATGTAATATGTGAACTTTTTTTTTTTCAATTTAATAGCCATTTTGTATATGTTTATTTTTCTTTCTTCTCTGTTTCCTGTATATAATTTCATAAGTAGAACACTTCATATTTATTTTATAAATAGGGGTGTGCGAAAATTCAAAAAATTCCAAGCTGAATTTGAATCTTGGTGTACTTTGTATTCGATTTGAGCCAGTGTTTGGCTTGGCAGATATTCGAAGCTTCGTTTGCTATTCGAAGTCTAGTAATTATATTACACCTATATTTTACATAAACATTGATTGGTAGCAACTGAAGATTAATTTATTCCTTTTGAAAGTGTAGATTAAAATAAATAATACTTTTTTTTTCAGAGTGTTTAATTAAACTTTTGAAGTATTTCTTGAATATTGAAAATATTTTTTTAATATTCTAAAATTCACATATGCAGCCATTCCATTTGTTTACCACATGAATCAATTTGTTCAATTCAATTCCTGTTAATGTGTATGCTAGCGGCAGACTTGAGAGAAAGTTGAGCGCATTTGCGAGGAACATGACATTCTTTAAATTATTTTTTGTAAAAAGTATGCAAATAGTGAGCACTTATAAATAAAAATTTCTGTTAATTTAAATAAGATCTTAGATATTTTACTAAAAATAAAATTAAATAAAATCTACAAAATCTTTGTTATTTTATACATATTACTTGAAGAATTAATTAATAAGTACAATTATTATCATCAAGGTCATATTATCTTCAAAATTGGATATTAGCGCTTTCAAAATCAGAACCATATTTTTTTTTAATTCTAGATTTAAATGGATTTATAAAATCAAAAGTTTCCTTGTTGATTTGTAAAACAGCAAAACTAAAATGTTGTATCACTAGACTTCTCTAACCTATAAACACACACGTCAAACTAGCTTAAACTCTTATTTTGCAATAATGTTTTTCTTGTTTTTGAACGTCCTTAACTCTTGTTTTGTTAATTCATATCTTGTGTTTGAAAAGTTAGTGAAACACCATGCAGGGAAAATCAAATGATATTGAAGTAAATGCATGTTTTTTTTATTACTCACTCAGGCTATTACACATGAAAAAGCGTTGTTGCTACAAATCTTAGTGTTAATAAAAGATAAATGTAATATTTAGTTTGATATTAGATATATATACTCAATGTCAACATAATATTTTTACTCAAAATTAAATAGAAAAATATTCAAACTTCGATTCGGCTTTGAGAATATTTCCCATAATTGACTCGACTTCGCTTCAAACCAAAAAAGTGGACTTCGCACACCCTTAATTATAAATGCAACACATTAGCAAAATAATATTTAACACTACTATGCCAAGGTGGTTTGTTATGTTCTGACTCCTGGTTGTATATTTATCTTTATTATAAGAGGGAATTTATAAGGAATAAACATATACTAGAGCACCCTAAAACCAAAAATCCGACACTATGTCATTTGGTAGTGTGTCTGTCTACTGAGCTAAGGGTCCTAGGTTTTGATTCCTGGCATGGCCAGAAAATGTATCATTGATTAAATGTAGGTTCAGCATTTAACAGTGATGAATCTACAGCCGGGGACTGGATGTTGTGCCTGTCCTAGTCTTAAGTTAGATTATAAGGTATATAAAGATAGGACAGGCCTAGCAAGCCGGTAGTGAAAAACATATGACTTGAATATAAAATTGACTCAGCCCACAAGCTGCAAACAGTAATGGATGTAAAGTAAACCCTAATACAACTATCCTGATATTCATACTTCGACAACAGCAGTGTGTCCAGTAAAGATGGTCTTTGCGTCAATGATGCGATTATCTCTAGGTGTGGCATTGATGTCCCACAAGCAAATTGTGTGATCATCGGAAGCACTCAGAAGATATCCGTTCAGGTTGGGATTCCAAGACAAGCCGTAACCTTCCTTTTGATGACCTCGAAGTCTGAAGAAAATGAATGAGTGCATACTAAGTGATATACAACAAACATGCCAACATGAAAGGGCTAAGTAGTAGAAAGCCAACTGATAAGACACCCAGAAACAATGTGGATCATGTGGCTGACACGAGCGGGATCATGTGCTAGACAGCAAATCAGTAGAAAAAATCAAAACAATTATTTACAAAGCTGGGTGGGTCAAGTGGCCGACATGGCTTGGACCAACTGCTAGACACCCATAAACAATGTGGGTCAAGTGGCCAACACAATTTGTACCGACTACTAGACAACCTCAAATGTAGGAGGGGAAAAAGGGATAGCCAAGTGGCCAACACGAGAGAACCAAATGGTAGACAAACTTTAAGATAGATCCAGTTAAGAGTGGGTTAAACGACAGACCAGTTAATACAATATATTATTATTCCTGTACACACATAGAGCTCTATGATTGTTTTAAGTTTTTATATGTAATAGTTTAACCAAACCTTTGCAGGGTTAATCAAACCCGGGGGTGGGGGCTACAATTTCTAGGGGAATGTTTGTATTGTATTAACTTGTCTGTCACTTGAGCCACTCATTAAATGGATTCATCTTGATGCTTTTTTACCACTTTGTCCTCCTATATGTGAGATTGTCTAGCGGTTGCTCCTTAAAGTGTCAGCCTCTTGGTTCACTTAATTTGTGAGTGTATACTAGGTTGTTCTCCTATATGTGAGCTGTCTAGCAGTTGCTCCTTCTCGTGTATGCCTCTTGGTTCACATTGTTTCTGGGTGTCTACCAGTATTCTCTCTCATATCAGCCACATGGCAAACCCTTTTTATTTCTTTATGTGCCAGTGTCTAGCAGTTGGTCCAACTCATCTCAGCTACTTGACGCACCCAGACTTGCAAATATTTTTGATAGCTTGTCAGACAGTTTGTTTAGCAGTTTGTATGGTGCCAGAAAATATATTTTAATCTCAAATAAGTTTTTTTGTCATACATTTTTCAAGCATTTTTAAGCACCACATCTTACTATATGTTCAAACTATATGCATATGTACTAATTACGCTAATGAGTTAAGGATAAGTAATGTTGAATTTAGAGGAAGTGTACCTGCATTTGTGTGGAGAGAGTGGAAAACCATGTTGGAAAAGCCACCCTAGGAACACCAGATTCATTTAAAATGAATGTCAGAACACTCATTTCATTAGAGTGAATCATTATTTAAAGCTCTAATTAAAAGTGAAAAGGAGTTCTACTTTTGTTCATTTTTAATGATTATTGAAAAATGAAAACAATATGAACAGTGAGAACATGTACAAGAATTAATGAATTCATTTTTTTAATGCAAAGATTTATTTTAATTAAACCCTACACTGTGACCACCTCCGACCACTTGCAACCTTTTATTGGATTTAATCCTCAATTGTTTTCAAGTTTCGACTCACGGTGACATACCAGGCAGCCTTTAACAAATTTTGTAGCGCTTATTTACAGACATTGTGTTGTATGTAGAGATGGGCCATTCAAATCTTTGAATCCTCAAATCGACCAAATCTTGACAAGTATTCGAGATTTGAGGATTCGGTGTTTTATAGGATTCGATGGTCTAATCTTTCACATCATAAAAAGAGCATAATATTTTGATTTTTGATCTAAAAATTACTAAGTTAGGCCTACTCTAAAAGCACAACTTAATCCGTAATAATTATTTGGTCGGACAAATGAGATAAACAAGAATAAAATCCTCTATTTTTAAATAATAATTGCTAAGTGTAGAAAATTTAACATGCCTAATACCCTAACCTTCCACCCCTATGAGAAACTTGGACTCAACCGTTTTCAGCGCATGCTTACTTCTGAAACTTTCACCTCATGAACAATCCTGTAAATCTTTTAATGAACACATTAAAGCTCTTCAAAAACTGAAAATCAAAACTAGAATTACAAATAAACTCAAAATAAATCAAACAAATTACGGCTTTTTTTAAAGAGAAATAAGAACACATTACACACGATACAAAGTCAGCCGCCATAACATATATGTTTACTCGCCAGCGGCTAGAGTGATAATTATATAAACATGATTGTTAATTCTTACTACCCAACTGGTTTTAATTATCTACAAATATGCAAAGAACCCCAATTTATTTCATACAATCCTTAAGTTAGATATTTTGTTAGGTTTCATGAAAAATAAATACTGTCAACAATTAGACAGTGATAAAACTGTTTATTTACGCCTTTCGGCCTACGTATTGTATATTGATTATTTGTTTAGAATTGATTCAGGTAATCTGATCACTTAGTAAGTGCTATCGAGTTTTAAGAATCAAAAATGACTTGCTAATTTATAGTTTGTTTTTAAATTTATTTTAACTAGGAGTTTATTATTTTCTTCAAATATGTTACAGGATTAATTGTAAAAATATTCAATCGCAGTCTTGCCTAATAAATAGGAATGAGCATATTGCAAGAGTCGAAAATATGTTTGTGTTTTAAATAGAATGTATTCTCAGAAATTGATATATCACAAGAATCAAATATGTTTCTTGTTTTCTATGCAAAGATAGATAAAATATATAAAAGAAAATAATACAATAAAACCTGCCTTAAATGGAATCACAAGGGTCCAAGATATTTTTCCGCTAAAGCCAGGTTTCCGTTTAATGATGGTGTACTATAAAAATTAAACCAGGGACATGCATGTAATTGGGATAAAAATCATAAAATAAAATTCTCATAATACTCATTACTACACACTATACATTCACACTATAAATGAACATATGGAAACATTACACTGAACAGAAAAACATTACTCACGTTGTCTTTATTTTTCCAGTAGTTAAGCAGGGTTTTCTGCACACAGTTTAATCTCACGTCTGCCAGACTTTCCACAAACACTTTAGCCTGAGAAATCACACTAAGCATATCAGAATCATTCCATTGTAGGACAAATTTCTGCAGTTTCTTTAAACTTTTTACAGCATCTTGATAAGTCTTCATGCTACACTTTTCTTCTTCCAACCAAAATTTCACTTTCCTCCTCTTCTTCTTCTTCTTCTTCTTCCTACTCCTCCTCTACTTCTTTCAAACTTTCTTAAAAATTCTCAACTAAGGCATCGGTTCCAATGTGTCTGGTCCAGTTTGCAAGTTATTGTCTATGTTGATGTAGTATTTAGCATAGCATTTATTGAAAGCAACTTCATTCATGGAGTTTTGTAAGTCCTGATGCTCATTCTCATTTTCTACGCTAGCAGTAACTTTATTAAACGAAAATCCTGCTTTTTCAAAAAACTTTGTCACAGTTTCTGGCAACAACTTCTTCACAGCTTGACTTATCCAAATAATCGCATCTAGAACTGAAATGGTTCTTGCAAGCTCAGAGGCAGATGATGTAAAATTCATATTGGGGAGCAAAGATTGCATTAATAATTTACGATAGTGCACTTTAACATTTTGAATGGTGCCCTGATCCATTGGTTGAGAAAGATTTGTGGTGTTTGGAGGGAACCAAGTAAGTTACATGATGTAAAGTTAAATTTAGGGGTGGCATGTTGCGATATCCAAAAACAACAAATCATGCAGGTTTTTCTTTTTCCTCTGCCATTAAAAGCAGTTAACCATTCCTCCATTATCTGCGACGTCATCCACTCCTTTTTGTTGGAGCTCCATTCAACAGGAAGCTTCCGTATGTTCATGTTTCTGATGCATAGTGGCTTTAGTGCCTTACCGTTAAAACTAAGGGTTTCTCCATTTCACCTGACATAAGACCACATAGAAAAACAGTCAATCTTTCTTTGCGCAATTTTCCTCCCAAACCTTTTTAACCTTTCAAACACGGCGATTTATTTGGTAGCGTGGAAGAACAGTCCAGTCTCGTCACCATTCACTAGGTTTTCAGGTTCATATCCCTCAATTATGGAGGGAAGTTTAGCAACCCACTCTTCAATTATTTCACTATTTACACCACTCGATTCACCACAAAGCTCATTAAAAAATATTCGATATAATTTGCGAAAACTCTCCAACCATCCGTTAGATGCTTTGAATTTAGTTTTCCCCAGTTTTTCAGCGACCTTTTAGCGTATTCCTGCACCATTGGACTCAATACAGTGATTTTTAACCCTAACACTGACAAACCACTCCCATACTATTTCATGTCTTCGTTTGCAATTTTCTTTAGTTTTAATTTTATTTTTCCATTAGCACATTTTTAGCACAGCTTCAAAATTTCTGTTTTCTTCTTTAGAATCTTGTACACTTTAGCTTTACCGACGCTAATCATCTTCATGATCTGCTTAACAGACAATTTATATCACTCATTCACATGAATAACTTTTACTCTCGTGTTTGGATCAAGCACAACTCTTATCTTTGAAGCCATGACAACTGCCAGACTAAATACAAATGCAGGCGTATTCAATAAAGATAGTGGTGTACCATTAAAAGCTGAATTTCAAAGGTGCTTGACAAGTCATTAGTGTGAAACTGGGATGAATAGAGATAACAATCAAGAGGCAATTACAGTTTACAATTCTGTAAGAACGGTAACAAAAGAACTAATAAGGAGAAAGGAAATATACGTGACTTAACATTTTAACTACTAATAATATAAAAGGAAGATTTAGAGAAAACAAAATTCTATAGAATATATAAGATGCCAAAAAATTTTCAAACGATGTCCACCGGCACATTGGAAATTTTCATTATAAGGGCTTATTTTGAATTCCGTTTCAGAGTTAGACAGTTTTCGTTTGCATTTTTTTCAACTCTTAAGTCAAGGGACAGTAAAATATTTCCGTTCAAGACAAGTTTCCGCTTAATAAAGGGTCCATTTAAGGCAGGTTTCACTGTAATACATACATACTTAGGCCTTATTGAGTTAACTATTTCCACTGTATGTTTAATTGTTAAACATGTTGTTTTAGCCTTTTTTTTAAAAAAATCTGTATTTTTAGTTTAGCTTTCTTCTCAAAATAAATTGTAATGCCTCAAGATGATTAAAGTTAATCAAAAGGTAGCTAAGCCTAATCTGTTAGTTTATTTCACGTTTTTTATAAACTTAACTCATTCTATCAACACTTTTAAAAATAACTTAAAGACATTCAACTTCTGAATGATTTGGTTTCTAAACAATATTATGAGTCTAGATTGTTTAATTTGGCTGGATTTTAACCAGTATTTTGCAAGGGGTGGTTGGGGTTGATTAAAATTAAAAGCATGATTGAAATAAGTCTTAATTTACAGCTTAGGCCAATATTTGTAATGTAGGTCTATTTGTAAAGCATTAAAATTTCTAACAATTTGCTAAGATTCGGATTCGATATTCAAAAATAAAATGTAGATTCGGATTCGAGAAATAGTGGATTCGACCCATCTCTAGTTGTAAGAGATCTCAAAAATGGTTTTTAAGTGGTGCGACAAACAAACTGGCCAATTTTTGGATTTATATAAATGAAACACTAGTTGGTCAGTCACATCATGACCATCATGATCAATGAAACATGTGAACAAATTCCTTTTATTTTCATGAAAAATGAATCAGTGAAAAGGATTAATTGAAAATGATACATGAGAACTGGCCTTAACATTAGCAGTCTAGTCTAGCACGAGAATGACGCTTTAGATCAAGCGACCATCAAAAAAAGTTTTAGCAGTTTTTAAGAATCCTTAAAATTGAGGGAATTTTTATTGTTGTCAGGACACTATCACAAAACCATTTAGAGTTGGGCAAATTCTAATCCAGGGTTTGCTTCTGACCAGCAGTTTAGAAGGGTCTTTCCATAGTGTTTAAATAATAACCAAACTGGTTTTTAATTATTTTTTTTTGAGGGGGGGAGGGTATTCAAAATATCTTTATAAAAGTTTGTCAGTTGGAGGTTTGATGACATCAACTTAAGTTCAAATTACCTCAGGTCTGGGTGGCACTCCCCACTGGGGTCCGGTTTTGATGGGTGTTTTGTGTAGTCAAACACTAACACATCACTAGATGGGGTCTTGGTCGCTATCACACATGGGTTCTGGGGCATATACCTGGCACGATTTACCTCTCCTTCATGATTTATTTTTATCTCAATCTCGATCTTGCCACTCACTGAGCCAAATCCCCCAAATTCTGAAAAGCATGCCATAATAAATTAAGTGTAGGCTACATATGTTTATGAAAACAAAATAAGTTAAGGAAAATAAAATTTCCAAAGGGAATCAAAGTACTTGAAAATAGTTTATCAGTATTTAGCTTACCTCCTTTCTCATTGTCATAATGTGAGGCATCAAATTGAGCATCCTCATTCGGAAGTTGGACACTTGCAATGAGCAAATGGTTCTGTTCATCTGAGGTGTGTGTGCCCAAAATCAGCCGATGTACAGAGTAGTCTTTGCCCTCAGGTCTTAAATAAATAACAAGAAAATATAGTAAATTATATCACTTTAACTACTCAACCATATTATTATTGCAAACAATATATTATAAATAATTAATGGGCATTAAACAACAAAGAACTACAGTAAACATTTTACTGTTGATCTACCAATATTTAATATAAAATCCTTTAAATTTGATCTCTTGATTATTAAACAAAGAATATTGATAAATGGTATTTGTTATTTGAACTTAATATTATTTTATGCCATTAAACTCTTTGTATTACATTTAGTTTTGGTATAGTTGGCTGGCCAGTAGTAGCTGAATTGATCTCTCCTACTTGCCTGGTAACATCCGGCAGCCATTGAGCAGTGAGTGAGGGCCATTCTAGAGCATGGGTCATCACCAAGTCATAGAGAAATGGAGTATTTTTCTTCCAAATCTTGTATTCTTCGTTGATGACTCGTTCTTCCACAGCATCATCAAAGGTATCTGAAGACAACACTTAATTTTTTTTTATTGATATGCCTATCACAGAAGTTGTAGGTGACTTATTTTGAGGGAGGGATAAGAAGGCTGCAGAGTTATTACCCCAAGCAACAAAAAACAAAAAGGGCCTATAGAACTAATGACAGTAGAATAGGGTCCACATTATTTTCCATAATTTCTTCTAAATACAGTTTTTTTTGTATCACGTCTTACTATCTGTTCAGGTTATATGCATAGATGATAGATAATTACTATAATGGGAAAGAGATGAGGAGGGAAGCATTTTTGAGGTAATAAACCCATATCTGCGTGGTGAGAGAGTGAGAAACAATCTATTAAAAAAAAACTCTTCAAGTAAACCCAAACCAGATTCAAAATTCCAATCTTCCCATCATTAGCAAACCAGTCCAAAATGAGAGTGATGCCTTTGACCATTCAGCCATTGAAGCGGGTTAAATTACAGTATGGTACTTAAGGTAAAAAGAAAATATACCAAATGGGGCTATTTTATATGATCTATAGGGACAGTACCCATATTAAGAGAAGTAATATTCAACCTGGGGGGGACATACCCCCTTGGGTGCGCAAATACATATTATGAAGTATGTAGCATTTAAAATATAATATATGTATAGCACAAATTTTTTGGAGTTTTTTTTTTCTACATACCTTCAGCTACTTTTCAACATAGTTTCCACTGTTATTTAAACATTTGTCATGTCGTATGGTAAGTTTTTGTAAAACCTCATCATAAAAGTCTGCCGCCAGCAAGGAAAGCCATTCCTAAACTGTCATTTTCACTTTGTCGTCAGTGTGGAAATACTTGCTCATAACTTTTGAAATTCTGCATGTTTGTTCTTTCACCCATGTGTGCCGACAACAACAAATGCATCTGCATGTCGTCTGACCTTGACAAAACTTTGCCTTGCAATCCAGAATAAACTCTGTGGCCTGTTGTCTGCCAGAGTGTGCTTGCTTCATGACAATTCGAGGAACCACTCTGTTGCTCAAAAGCAACCTCTCATTGAATATTTTAGCTGGCAGTAATTGGATCACCTCCCCTCCTACAGCCCTGACTTTGCGCCCAGCGACTACCATCTTTTCCTGCATCTGAAAAAGTTCCTCGCCAGCAAGCAGTTCAACACTGACAACCAGGTGAGCATGACGGTTCAGGGATGGCTTACCTCGCTGGCAACAGACTTCTATGACAAAGTTGTACAAAAACTTATCTCACAATACAATAAATGTTTAAATAACAACTGAAACTTGTTGAAAAGAAGCTGAAGCTACGAAGAATCGGATTTAAAAAAAATACCCAAACAATTTAGAAGTTCCTATTTTATTGAAAAACTGTCCTTACTTCAAAAACACCCCTTGTATGTTTGACTTAATTCAATAAACCTGGCTAGGTACAGTGTCCCTCCTCTTCAGTTAATATTATTTTCTATGTACAAATGCTTATGTATTTAATTAAAACTCACCATCATCAAGTGTCCTCAATTATATCAAGTTTAAAAGCACCCAAACTGACAATATACTAGTAACAGTGGTGGCAAAGTCTGAGATCAAACATGCATTGCACTTGGTCAATGTTTATAGAACAATTGGGGACAGTTCCTCCTCTCTCATTCCTCAGACTTAAATTATTGCTAGCCCAGCTGCATAAAATGTACTATACCCTGTTCATACTAGGAAGGATTATCTGAAAGGTTTTTTCATACCAAAATTCTACTACCTATAGGCCTATATAGTAGAATTCTGAAGCCCCCCATCTTCAGATTCTGTAGCCATATGGTGCATAGCACTTTGTAAGTGATTAACTCCACAATAACAAATTGCATTGTCTACAAAGTCCTTAAATACTTAATTCCTTAGTATTTTTCACTCCGTAAAAGTTGACTCATCTTTAACTTTCTAATAACTAATCGTTACAGTGTGCTATGGACTAGACCTAACAATAACAGCAAAGTAAGCATGTGCAGGGATCAAAATGAAAGCACCAATGGTATTATCATAGCAATTACATTAACTAGTTCATTTTTTAAATATATTATTTGTGATTGCACTTAACCTACCTTTCAAATATAGCCTATCCTGGATGTATTATCAAAATATGTTGTGTAGTTACTTGTGTTAATAATTGTTCAGCTGTAATATCATATGCTTCAAAGATGTCTTCTTGCGCCTAGCTCTAGAAAATTTTATTTTGAATTATAATTGAATGTCGTTCTCAACTTTCTATTTCGTTATCACGGTCGGACATGTGATTACAGATAGTAAATGTTAAGATGTGATTTCCATTTCTAATTACTATAAGGATGCGGAGCTTACGGACTTTGTAGATGGGGCTTGGCAAGAAAATAAAAGGCCTTTCAGAACCCCTTCCTACCATCAACAGGTTTACTTAAAAATTGCAATGATAAATTCAGCTTCTCCCAAAAACAAAATAAGAAACTCGTCTTTAAAATATAGATAAAGTTCAATGTTTGCCCAATGCAATTTAAAATATATTCAAAAGAATGCTTACAGTCAACTATTCCTTTTGATCATAGGCATTAATTTTAATTCAGAAACATGGCGCTAAGAGCAATGAATAATATTATCAAGTTGTGACAAGTAGTTTAGTTTAAAAATAATAAAGTAAAATTATGTCAGATTAGAGAACTCTGTAAAATAACATCCAATATCTTTAAAGTACAATACCACACAATATTTCAAATTTTAACTTTCAGGATTAGCGGGCATTGTACTCTAGGAAGATAAAATATGAGGTTTAATCCTTAAGGTAAAAAAAAAAGCTATATTGTTATTTTTAATGTTAATTCTTAGATTATAATTTTGGTATGATTTATGGTGAACATTACCTCCATCCTTATCACCCATTTTCCTCTTTTTTTTTTTACAAGTTTAGATAATTAGGAAATGTATTTATCACTATCTAAGAGTACTCCCGCCAAAGCTATCTTTTACATCACAGATCAAGCTATAGGCAGCTAACACGAAAAAACTGTTAAGTCAGGGTAAAATGGTAAGATTTTTTTACATAGGTGCTACTGTCTGAAAAATTTTCTAATATTTATATTTAATATTTATATTTAATTTAATAGGTTAAATGATCGGTTTCAATAGCTCAGTTGGTATATTATTTGGCAATATTACTTTTATTATATTTATCCATTTATTTAAAACTCATAACAACTTTCTTATTCACAACTAGATAACTCTTGCCCGCGTGGAAGTTGATTATATACAAATACGAAAATATACATATGTATTTACAGATTAATTTAAAATATTACGTTACGTTGATGACCATAACTTGACCTCAGATCAAAAATAATGCAAGTGCGATACAAACATTCACCCCCTTTTTCATCCCTTATTAAATAGAATTTCCAAAATTCCTAAAACACGTATTTATTTGTTTTACGTCAATAACCGAAATACAAAATTTAACTTTCAAAATGACGGAATTTCATACATATTATCATACATATTATCATCCCCTATTTTGACCCCTTTGGGGTGGAATTTTCTAAAATCCTTTCTTAGTGGGTGCCTACATAACAAAATGAATATACAGTCCGAATTTCATGCTTGTAGCCTTGATAGTTTGCGCTCGGCGATAATGAATCAGTCAGTCAGTCAGGACATGTTATTTTATAAGTATAGATATGGTCTGAAAATCAGAACTATAAAAAACTGTGGCCAAGTGATAATAGTACGTGCAAAGAATATTTCTCAAACTTATATATTTAGACTACAGTTTAAGGTGGAAACATTACATATGTAAATTATTGACTTTTGGGACAGCAAAGACACAGGTTGTTGATTTTACAAAGTTTATTGAACAAATTAATAACTTTTGTTTGTCTATGCCGGTAAATAACAAAGGTAAATAACAAATATTCGACACGTCATTTAATTCTTGTCTCTCTATGTTGTGTCTGATATTTTACTTGAACTTAAAATATAACAATAAAGAATTCAAGTTGTTCTTATAATTAATAACAATGCAAAACAAAAGATACATTTTCGCGCTACATGTCTACCAACAAAACAATGAATAAATTAATAGTTGAGCGACAATTAACCTCAACACTCCTCCTTAATTATCGCTCTACGAAGTTTTACAAATGAGCTTTTAGCAAGTGGTTTAGTCAGAATATCTGCAAGCTGACCTCTGGTTTGAACATGCTCAGGAAGTACAGTCTTACCTATATTCTGTTGAATGAATTTTCTCGAAATTTCTATGTGCTTTTTACCCTTGGTTGTCTTGCCTTCATGTGAGTTATGCAGCATAGTTATTGCTGACTTATTATCAACGTACAAGGTAGTTGGTTCATCAGTCTTCAGGATTTTCAATTCCGTGCAGATTCTTCTTGTCCAGCTGACATCATCTATCGAAGAAACAGCAGCTCTGTACTCGGCCTCAGCAGTAGAATTTGCTACCACTGGTTGCTTCTTGGAGTACCAAATTACAGGTCCTCCTCTCATCAGCAGTACTCCACTCGTTGACTTTCCTGACTCTCTGTCTCCTCCGTGATCAGAGTCTGTGTAGGCCACTAGTCTTGATCCTCCATCGAATTTGATGCCATAGTTCACAGTACTCTTCAGATACATGAACACTCTTCTAATCATTTTCCAATGACTTTTCATTGGTCTGCTGCTGTACCGACTCAGATAATTGACAGCGTAGCTTATATCTGGTCTTGAGATTGTTGCCAGATAGAGCAGCGATCCGAGAGCCTCTCTGTAGGGGGTTCCCACTGGTACTGGTTTGTCGTTCTTCTGGTTTTCTTCGTCAGTCACCATCCCTTTTCCGATCGGTGTTGAAGCTGAGTTGCACTGATCAAGATTAAATCTTTTCAGGATTTTTGTGGTGTACTTTGGCTGACTTATGAAGATTCCATCCTGTTCAATTTTCAATTCCATGCCAAGGTAGGATAGCTTGTCTTGGATCTTCTTCTCGTACATGATCTCAAATTGTTCTTTGATCTTCTTCAAGACTTCGAAAATAGCGTCTTCTCTCTTGCCTATAACTAGACCATCATCGACAAATAATGAGATCATGATTGTCCTGCTCTCATTATAATATATACAAGGATCGTCATCTGTACTAGTGAATCCAATCTTCTCCAAGTGTGAAGAAATCTTCTCATTCCATTTTCTAGGTGCTTGCTTCAGACCATACAGACTTTTCCGTAGTCTGCACACTTTTTCAGATCCGTCTTCAAAGCCTTTTGGTTGATGCATATATAGCTCCTCCTCCAGGTCACCATGAAGAAATGCCGTTTTAACATCGAAGGTCACTACTTTCATCTTCTCAGCTGCTGCATGACTCAACAGCAATCTAATTGATGTGTGACGAGCCACAGGACTAAAGGTATCAGTATAATCAATTCCTTTCTCTTGTTCAAATCCACGTGCCACCAGTCGAGCTTTGAATTTTCCATTCGTCTTCTCTCTCAAAACCCAGCGACAGGTGAGTGGTCTAGCATACGGTGGGCACTTCACAAGTTCCAAGTCTTCATCCTAATCAGCGAGTCATATTCTTCTTTCATTGCATTGTACCAGTTTGTGTCTTTCAATGCTTCATCCACTGGTATGTCCTGAACTTCACCAATCATTGCATTTCCATCTCCTCTGATGTAACTCATCACATAATCAGAGAACCTTGCAGGTTTCTTCAGTGTCTTGCAATCTCTCAATACTCTCTTTTCTTGTTTAGACGATGTTGATTGTTCATCAATATCTTCGTTTGACTCTTCAATCTGTTCTTCTTGTGTTTCTTCTGCATTACTGGTCGTATCATCATGATCTGATTCTTCTGATTCCTCTTTTCTATCATCTTCTTCATCTTGATTTGTTGTTTCCTTCTTGAAATTTGATTCAACTTCTGTCTGCTTCTGGCTTCTCATCTTGGCTTCATTAAAAGTAACATTATCCGTACTAATTACTCGACTACTGTTTGGTATATACACTCTGTATCCTGTTGAATCTACATCGTATCCTACGAATATTCCTTTCTCTGACTTCTTGTCTAGTTTGTTTCTTTTTGGCTTCAGTACAAAACATTCACTTCCGAAGATCCTCATCTTGCTCACATTCATCTTACGACCAAACCAAAGCTCAGCAGGACTTTTGCCAGGTACTGAACTCGATCCAGTCTGGTTGATCGTAAAGACTGCGTAGTTTACAGCTTCTGCCCAAAGCGTCTTACTCAAATCATTTGCGTGGATAGCTGAACGTGCAGCTTCCACTACGGTTCTCATCTCCCTCTCGATTCTACCATTCTGTTCTGGCGTATATGGATTAGTAAAGGTGTGAAAAACTCCAAGTTCCTCAAGCAGTTTCCTTGTTTCTTTGTTCTTGATTTCCAATCCGTTGTCTGATCTCAAAGCTTTGACTTTCCTGTCAAACTGATTTTCCACCAGCTTCATGAAGATATCCAGTTTTGTGGCTGCTTCATTCTTTGACTTCAAGAAATAGACCGTTCTAAAATGTGAAAAGTCATCCTTGAATAACAGAAAATATTTGGCTCCTCCAATCGACGTAACTTCCATTTCACCAAGATCCACATGGATTAAGTCCAGAGGTTCTTTGGATACTTTCGTGTTGATTGGATGTGAGACTCTGTGCTGTTTGCCATAGATGCAGCCTTCACATGTATAATCTTGCCAATCATCCACATACTTGATATTGTTCTTGCTCAAAACGTTTCGAACGTACTTTACGTTCTGGTGAGCTAGTCGTTCGTGCCAGATCCTGATAGAGTCTGCAATCATACAGATTCCTTGTCCTTCCTTTCGTAGCATCATCTTGTACAAATTTCCTTCTCTCTCTGCAATGACTTTCGTGTGTTGACCATCTGAAGTAGCAATTCTAGAAGTATTTTTGTCTGCCATTTGAATGTACCCCTTGTCCAAGATCTGTCCTACTGAGAAAAGATTGTAGTCCAGCTTGGGAACATAAAGTACATCTTTCAGACTCACTGGGTTCCAGTTGTTTCCATCATATGCCTCAACATCAATATCTCCGATGGCAACGCCCTCCAATTCAGTTGCATCTCCAATAACAATGGTAACAGGTTCTTCAAGATGCGTCAGGTGTGAAAACCACTCTCTATGTGAAGTCATATGCTGCGATGCACCACAGTCCTGAATCCAGACGTTACGTTTATATTGTTTCTGCTTGGCGTGTTTCATCTCTGCACTTGACAAACCAATTGTCAACAAGGCTGGTCTGTTGCTGCTTGATGTTGTTTTCTTTTGATCGCTCTGTGGACAATCTTTTGCGAAATGTCCTTTTGTTCCGCATGTATTGCACGGATACAGTTTCTTGCAATGCTCAGTATATTTCGCACATGGCTTACCTCTGCAATATTTAATAACGTGTCCTTGTTTTCCACATTTATAGCAAGTCACTTTGGACTTCTCTTGCTTGTTTGCCGGTTGCTGATTTGACTTCTTATGATGTTTCGATACTAGAGCACTATGTGAGGATAGGTCCGGTGCATTTTCACCAGAACTGATTCTCTCATCCTCGATCCTCAAGCGTTCAATCAATCTCTCGACAGTTCGATCTGCTCCTGTTACGGTATCCCAGGCTGTCCTAAAATGTGCCAGCTTCTGAGGTAGTACGCTGATAATCCTGGTGATAATCCAGTTAGATCTCATCGGGTCATTCTCACTTGCTAGTTCATCGGCAATCTGCACAACCTCCATACAATTTTCCACGGCTGACTTGTCTTCATCATAAGTGAAGCTGAAAATTTTTCTCTGCAGACCTTCTACAGTGACATCTGTCACAGTACCATACAAACTTGTCAATTTCTCTAACATTTGTCTTGACGTTGTACAATTTGCAATTTTGATCGCAATATTACTACTAACATTTAAGCCTATTAAAGTCTGAGCCTCAAGGTCCTTGTTGACCCACTCTATATCTTGCTCATCATTAGCGCCACCTGCTGGCTTTACAGTGAGACCACTTACAATATTATATAAACCTTTTGACTTTAATGTTAGAATTAATTTAAATTTCCAAGATACAAAATTGAGTTTTCCTTGAGCATCTTCACTTAAAGTTTCTAAATGAGATCTTACAGTGTCCATACTGACTGATTTTAATATAAATTTATCAATGTAATTAATTTAACTTGACTAGACGTGAATTAAGTCTTTCAAAATTTTCAATACAATTTGACTTGACGTTATAATACTGTTCTAATTATAATAAGTAAATATGAAACATAAAATGACGTGTCGCTCGAAAAATTTCACGGCTTGTTGCTTGCTGTCGACGTGTGATGGCTTGCTGCATGCGGCGTACGACTTGCTACTTTTGGCTTACTACTTACGGCTTACTGCTCACGTCTTGCGGCTTCGACTTGTTGCTTTCGGCTTGCAAATTATTGGCTTTTCCTTGTCTTTGCTTTTGTCCACGTTGTCCTACAGCACTGTCCTGGGCCCATAACCTATTGACTTTTGGGACAGCAAAGACACAGGTTGTTGATTTTACAAAGTTTATTGAACAAATTAATAACTTTTGTTTGTCTATGCCGGTAAATAACAAAGGTAAATAACAAATATTCGACACGTCATTTAATTCTTGTCTCTCTATGTTGTGTCTGATATTTTACTTGAACTTAAAATATAACAATAAAGAATTCAAGTTGTTCTTATAATTAATAACAATGCAAAACAAAAGATACATTTTCGCGCTACATGTCTACCAACAAAACAATGAATAAATTAATAGTTGAGCGACAATTAACCTCAACATAAATCGCATAAATGACTATTTGGAATTATTTTTATTGATACTATTTAAAAATAAACTTCCACAATTTTCCCGAGGTCACACTAATATTGCAATTACAATTTGCAAATACAAACAAAAAAAACTTTATGGTAAGTAATATTCTAATTGAATATATCAATAAATATCATCATCTATTATCGAGCATTGGGACATTTGTATCTGAGACGTGGAAAATAAGAAAGAGGAAACATAGGTATTTGGAGGGTTTTAAAATGTGGTTGTAGAGAAGTGGAAATGAATGGACAGGGTGAGGAATGAGGACGTGTTGGGGTGGCTAGGAGAGGAAAGGATCCTTTTAAGGATGATGACGATGAGAAAAAATTCTTGGTTAGGCCACACACTATGTAGGGATTATTTAATGAAGAGTATCATGGAGGAGAAGATAGATGGACAACGAGGAAGAAAGAAGTTGGGAATGGTAACAGATATTAGGAAAGGAAGAAGATAGAATGGTATGATCGAAGATGCTCAAGGTAAAAATAATAATTGTAAATGCCCAGTTGAACCCTGCCTCAGGGCAGATTCAGATAAAAAGAAGAATACTGGTATATATTTATGTGGTATGGATAGAACAACATAATGAAAACATATGTTTATTCAATGTATCAAGTAATACAATACATTTTGAACATTAGAACAACATTGAGACGAATAATTTGTGATCTCAGAAAACAATAAACATTTACTTCACTAATAATAATAATGACAATCCAACAATGAAAATTTTGAATTAACTTTACCAGGAAACTCTCTCTTAGGAACACTGATGGTCCATGATATTTTTTTCTTTTAAGTTTTAGTTTATCTTTATTACTAAATTAAATTCGTTCCGTTTAACGCGTACACTCAAACTACCATACATATGATTAACACGATGAACACAAGAGCTAATATATTTTAATAATTCACGGTGAAGTCATGTTGCCAGGAAAACACTCAAACTTCAGGAAAGTGCCTCAGCTGACTGTTGGTGGAGGATCTGTAAAAGGACATCTAACTCACAGGCCCCACTTCGATGAAATGGTAGATTTGTTTCTTTCTGTTCTTGGCGCAATTTTGTAACCTCACCCCCTCTTTGTGAACGGGTGAAGACACTCCCCAAAAACGTCAGTTCTGTTTGTATAAAACGGCTTCCCTCGCTTCAACTTTTGTATTCTATTGTATCAATTCGACAGAGGAACTTCCTGGACATCATCCTACCTCTTCATACAATGATCACAATGTGTGAGGCGTCGGTCTCACTTCCAAGTCGCAGAAGTAGCTACGGCTGTCACTATGAGTATGTGTATTAGGAAAGAACGTTAGAGTCTTAGTACTCTTATACTATGTCCATAAGAAATAGCTTTCTGTGTCAGAGTTTCTGACTTGTTTTTCTATGCCCATAAGACAGAGTTTTGATTGTTAGAGTTCTTACTCTTTTTTAATGCCCTTATGACATTGTATTGTTTGTCAGAGCTTTTGAATTGCTTTTCTATGCACATAATTCATAATTTTGATTGTTAGAGTTATTATTCTTTTTGAAAGTCCATATGACATAGTATTGTTTTTCAAAGTTTATGACTTGTTTTTCAATGCTGATAGGCATAGTTTTGATTGTTAGGGTTCGTACTCTTTTTGAAGGTCTATATGACAGTGTATTGTTTGTCATAGTTTCTGACTTGTTTTTATATGCTCCCAAGGCATAGTTTTGAATGTTAGAGTTCTTACTCCCTTTGAATGTCCATATGACATAGTTTTATTTGTCAGAGTTTTGACCTATTTTTCTATGCCTATGGGGCGTAAATTAGAATGATGGGCTTAATGCTCAAATTATCTAGGTCCTTAGGACATGATTTTGTATGGCAGTGTTTCTGACTTCTTATTCTATGTCCATATGACATCGTGTTATATACTAGAAAAATTAATGACTCCATAAACTGTATGGGTATGCTTAGGATCACTTAATGGTGGAAATCACGATATCTAACGCTTTGTTCAATGACCTAATTAGGTCTGTGACCGACATCAGTAACTATTATTTCTCTTTACTATACTTATTTACGGTGCGCAACCCGTGGTAGCACTACTAGTTCGTAGTAGTGACCCGCGGGGATAGTGCTTAGTCTCCGGGCTCCTTCAGGCACTGTTTGAATTAGTTAATACAGTTATTGTTGTAACTAGTTTTTATGTGGCCTAGATAGGGTGGAAATATCAATATACTATTGAATGTCCAGGCAGTACTATTTAGGAATTGACCGGCCATAGTATCTTTACAGCCTAAATTCCTGGTAGCTCACCATTTACTAAGAATAAACTGATAGCTCCTTTACTAGGAGTCTACTTTTTGTGTTACATAACTCACCATGGAGTTAACTTATGCTAGCTAGCTCATTCAACTACATTCGAAGTAACTCATTAAGCTACATGGCTTTCTAGAATTTGATATCGTTAACGATTAGTAACTATAATATATGTAAATACTTTTCAGGTCTAAGTCCAGTAGTCGCGAGGCTAAATAGATATTATGTATTGTTGCCTAAATTTAAATTCATGTTTGCTTCCTATTATTATTTCTGTAGAATCGAGGCAGACGCGCCTTCGTAGCGGAATGTATTTTAAGTCCTAGCTAAGAGTTTCTCTAAAACTTAATATAGACTCAACCTCACTAGAGTTGATTGCAAGGCAACAAAGGTGTTTTCTATTGTTCTCTATTGAGACTACTACTTCTACTGTAACCGATATATTTCTCGTAATTATTATCAAAAGACTGTTTAGAGTAATATCTATTTAAACCTTATGTAATTTCATTAACCTATTATATTTAAATAAACTGATTTGTTAAACTTGTTATAATATATCTCTTATGTTTGTTCCTTCCCAAAACTTCATTTTATAATATTGTAATCGTAACTTCTTCTATTATTATAGCAGAAACGACGGTTCATTATAATATCATAATATTATAATTATTGTAGACATTTACATATAGCGGACATCAATTATTTACACAATGATTAAAATTGTTTAAGTATAATGATAACATTTTTTAAACATCCAAACATTTCTTCATGCTCTTCTTATTACAATAGTCTATGATAGTATGCCTACAGCTATTTTTTTCGCATCTAGATAATTTCAAAGCCCTCTTTTAACACATTCATATCAGGTAACGTAATATTACAGACAAATAAATACAATTATGGCCATATCATTTTTTTTTAATGCTATGGTGCGTATGCAAGAGGACGTGATGACTCTAAACGAATATTTTATAATTAACAAATTGACGGGCGTATAACCCGAACGGGTAGTAAGACGCGGTGCTAATAATAATAATAATAATAATAATAATAATAACAAATTGACCATTAATCAAGGAAAAAACTACGTACTATTCGCATCACCACAAATGTGTTTAAATACATCCATCAATCTACATATTAATGGAGAACTTTTTTCAAAAACAAATAATATCAAATATCTAATCTATGACTAAATATAGATTGATAACCGAGATGGTATACCTATGTTCTAAAAAAATACGACCACTAATAGGAATACTATGAAGATACTCAGGAATGGCTGCACCTTTTAAAAATACAATTTATTATTCCTTCATTAATAGCCATTTACATTATTTCAACCACATCTGGGGATCAGTTGCATTCTCCACACTCTCAAGAACCTAAGTTTATGATTTGCCTAGCATGCGTCCAACCAAATACATGCACATTATTCACATTACGCTACCAACAAAAGGAATATATCATTCATTTTTTAATCTGCTACTTTACGTCTACAATGACTTAAAAACAAGCACAAAAAAAAAGATAATTACAACTCAACCATCATACTAGACACGCGAATAACATTCTTACATACAGCACGATCGCCGTTTGGCAAAAAAAAAAAACTTTTATTTTTTAAGGGTACAGATTACACAACTCTTTATGTGGGTCGTTAACAAAATATTAGCCCTATATATAGGAATATATTTTTAAAAAAAACAATTTAAAATCCATCTAATCGAGTCTTTGCAAATAAGTCTCATACCACCCTATTTTGGTGAACCATTAACGTAAATTAGGAAAAGAGTAGTACCAAGAACACTACCTTGTGGTTAACAAGTATTTACATGCATTTACTTGCTATTAAAGCCATTTACCTTTACATACTGCAACATGTTTGTCAAATAGTTTTTCAGAAGCAAAAGAGCAAATAGCTCTAGCACTACTAATTTTTTTTATGAGTATTGTATTATCAACTGTGTCAAATGCCTTTAAGAGGTCAATAAAGGTATACGTGGCATATTTTACTTTATCAATAGTCTATTGTATTTCACTCTCAAGAGACATTACAGCCTTATTCATGTTTGAAGCAATTCTGAAGACGTATTGGTGTTCATAACATATGGATTTATTTTCATAATAGTTCATTAGCCTCCTTTGAATTACGTGTTTAAATAATTTATTAAAAATATCAAGTACTGAGAGAGGACGGTAATTATTAACATTTCTATGTCTCAATTTAAAAAGATGGGATGTTTCCAGCTATATTCAATGAATCAGGATGTGTACCTGTTTGAATAATTTGAGTAATATTGCAGGGCTCAGTAAGGTCAATGCAGTTTTTAACTATATGGCTGGTGTCATACCATCATGTCTGGACTAGTCCTATTACCACGTTTTGTTAGAAGTAGTTTTAATTTTCTTTCATTAGTTGGGGCTAGGTAGATAGAGGTTAGTTCAATATTTAATGTTCCAAGCCGTTGAACCGTGTTGCCTGGAACTGTTGGTATTTGACTGAACAGCTGTGACACACTCACTGTGAACTGTTTACAGAATCTGTAAGAAATTTCTTGTGTCAATGTTACACTATTTTGATTGTTAATAATCATGTTTTATTAATATTTTTTCTATTTATACACATAATAGTATTCCACACATTTTTTTGCTACACTAGAAGTTAAAACAATGTAATATTTTTACAAACAGTTTCTTTTTTTAGAGAAATCAATTAACAGTATTATTACTATTTTCTTACATAAAATTACAATAGTTTGTTTTCATGTTTTCCATAATGGAAGTTACACTTTTCCATACATTTAATATCAAAGTATAAAAAAATGGATTTTATTTTTTCATATACTAAGAATGAAATTGTTTGTTTTGTTTTTTAACATTTTATGGAATGAAAAGCTATATAGAAACACTATTTACACTACGGTTAAAAGTTTAAATTTGGCATGCAGGTAAAAAAATAAAAATCTATAGGAGTTAACCAATTAAATCTTGGAAGTATGGTATTTTTAAGGTATTACGCGCCCATGCCTCACGTTGGGTTACAATTATCGTAACTGCTGTGTTTATTTTTTAAAACATAAAAAAGAAGTTCTAGAAGTTTTCAAAGTATAGAAAAACGATGTAGAGAATTTTACAAAAAACAAAACTAAATTTCTGCAATCTGATAATGAAACCTCAGAATTAATGCAACAAATACTTTGAGAATTTTCTAAAAGAATGCGGAATTCAGAGGTTGCTGTCTACAGCGTATACCCTCAACAAAATGGGTTATCTGAAAGGATAAATAGAACCCTAATTGATAAAGCCGATGTCGCATGTTGGAGTCAAATGTCCCCTCGTCATTTTGGGCTAAGGCAATTCACACAGCAAACTACCTGCGTAATAGGTTTCCTCAAGGACCCTTAAAGGTGAAACTCCTTTTCGGAAATGGTTAGGAAGAGTTCTATCGGTTCGACATCTTCATGTATTTGGCAACAAAACCTTCGTTTTGGACTAAAAAAACCTGGCAAAGGAAAGTTTACTTCCAGAGCAGATGAAGGAATTTTTGGTTGGATACTCTGAAATGTCGAAAGATTATAGAATATGGATGCTCAACGAAAGTAAAATCAAAATCACAAGAGATGTCAGAGTTTGAACAAAAAATGGTATGACTTAAAGGAGAGAAGAGGATAAAACATTATAGTAAAAGATGATCAATATAATGAGGACAACAAGAAGTTATTAATGAAGAAAATATTTATGAAATAACTCTTCCAGCTGCATCTGTCCTAGTTCAAGACCTTGTAGAACTCTCAGACCAAGAAGAGCAAGATCCAGCTGAAGACAAAGTACATTCAAGGCCAAACGCAACAGGAAACTTCAATTTGGATGTCAGATTATGAAGTGTCAGTTTATTGTAATTTTAAAGATGCATTAAATGGAGGTGATAGAGAAGCATGGCAAGAAGCTATGAAAGAAGAAATAAAATCTCACTTAAAAATGAAACTTTGGAAATTGTAGATCTAGAAGATAGTGACAATGTGATAGGTAGCAAATAGTATTAAAAAATAAATATAAAGCCCGGCGTATGTCGTTCACATCCACAAGCCGGGGAAGCCCCCGCCTACCGGCTTCCTACAGACCCATCTCCCTCCTTTCTTGCGTCGGCAAGGTGGCGGAGAGAATGATCCTGGTTAGAATGGAGGCTTGGCTGGAGGTGAACCCCCTCCTGCCGGATCACAATTTCGGCTTTCGGAAGGGCCTGTCGACGACCCACGCGGTCGCCAAGGTAGTTGACCTGGTGACCAGCGCGTTCAACACCGGGGCCCGGAAGGGCTTCGTCGTGTTGGACGTTCAAAGGGGCGTTCGACAGCGTCAGCCACCGTGGGCTTCTCACCGCTCTTGCCGGAGCGGGTATCCCACCTCCGATCCTCCGTCTCCTCGATTCCTTCCTCGCCGACCGCTCTTTCAGAGTGGGAGTCGAGGGAGCACTCTCCTCCCCCGGCCGGTTCGGGCAGGGGTCCCCAGGGCTCCTGCCTTTCACCGATCCTATATTCCCTGTTCGTGCGGGACATGCCCGTCTCGCACGGTACAGCGTCTTCCAATTCACAGACGACACCGCTATCCGGCGCAGTCCCCGGACGCTAAGGTGGTCTGGGCCAAACTTAACTTCGCGTTTCGGGGACTGTTGACCTACCTTCGTGCTCGGTCCCTTACCATCCAATGCCAAAAGACGCAAGCTATTATTGCACACGTCGGGGAACGGCCCCCTGCAGCCACTTCGCGTGGAGGGTACCGCGGTCCAGTGGTCGCCGTCAGTCCGGTGGCTGGGGGTGACCCCGGATGCGAAATGCAGTTGGGACCCGCACCTGCGTTCGGTGGCGGGTAGGGCCAGGGGCGTCATGTTGAAGCTGGCCCACTTTTGCGCCCGGTCAGTCCGTTGGAATACGGTCACAAGATCAGGCTTTTCTGCTCTGTGTGATGTCCATCCTTCTCTATTCCGCTCCCGTTTTTTTCCTATCTCTGTAGATACAGATACAATCATCTCCGTTCTGTATACCACCGGTTCCTTCGCTTGATCCTCGGGGCTCCGCCCCACGTCCCAAACCGCGTTCTCTGACAATGTCAGGCCTCCCATCCTGGACAGCCGTATCCGCGGGCTAGCGGTAAGATTTTTCACCCGAGCGCAGGCCAGCTCCAACATGATCGTCAGGGGCATCGGCGATTACGGTGCTCCTGGACATCCCTACCGCTGAATCAGGGACGGCGTAGTGAATCCCTGGGTCGACGACGGCAGGTGAACTTGGAGTCGAATCTGGGGAGTCGTGACCCCCCCTTCTATCGTGTGAGACTGGGAGGGGAGGCCAGATAGCGGGCGATGCCGGCCAGTGGGCCGAGCTAGATAGCAATGCCTGGTCGCCCAGTGTTTTTTTTACGGGCACCATGGGAGTGAACCCGACCAGGCAATATGTGTAGTGAGGTGAGGGCCCCTAACCCCACCGCAAAAATATGAGATGTGCCCTATTTGGGGATTTAGGAAACCACTCTTTTTTATATTCGATGGACAATCTACTTTGAAGAACCCTAAAGGGTTGGAGAAAGACAATATTATTTTGATTATGTTATGTTGGATAAATGTGTGTATATAGTGGTTAAATTGATGAATAAAATACTAATAAAAAAAAGAAAAAATATATAATGCCAATGGGGAGCTAGAGAGAAGGAAAGTTCGTCTTGTTGCTTGTTTTGCTAGCGCCCGGAATTGACTTTGTTGAAACCCATGCTCCTATCGCAAAACTGAGCTCAAATTTAGAGGTCTTCTTGGAAAGTCACTTAATCAATAGCTGAAAGTCACTCAAATGGATATTTCGACTGCTTCCTCAATATTGAACTTGAAGGAAGTATCTTAATGCAAAAACCAGACATGCTGGAAACATTTTTTTGTGACATAATGATGGAAGAAAGCCACAACAAAGATCACTCTACATTTCTCAAAGCTAAAAGATACTAGAAAAGCTTCGAAAATCTGATAATGACAAAGTATGCTTACTTAAAAGATCTGTTTATGGCTTAAAACAAGCTAGTAGGCAATGGTTTAAAAGGTTGGACTTGAAACTAAAGCAATTGGGTTTCGTTTCCTCACAAGCTGTGTAACGAGTTACACGTAATATCAATGGGACAACACTCACCAACCCAGGGGGCGCTCTCGGAAGACCATCGCACAGCACAAAGAACACTATCACTGACCTCCGCTCTCCGAAGTAATTCTGAACTGACTGAGCGACGCGCCCGACTTGACCATCTGCAAGAGCCGAACACGTGTCCAGCCAGCCGAAGAAAGAAGAGAGTTTCGTCTCCGGCCACGCGCAGCATCTGGTCGCTTCGATATTGTTCTCGAAGCAACGCGTCCCTTCCATTGTTATGCTACTCCTACCTTCCATCTCCTTCTATCCTACCCCCACTCTGAGAACTATATTTTGTATATATACAGCTACGCCGGGAACGTAAGGTCACTTACTACCCCACCTTCTTGGGAATAAGAGGTGAGAACGGTGCCCTAGGTCTTGGGGATTATTTATTATATATATCAAAATTACAGTTTCGGCGTCATGGGGGATATACTTGTCAAAATTATCTTTCTGGTTCTTAAAACCTTATTATTGTATTATTGTTGAAACTTGCAATGCCATGCGCTTACCGCGGCATGTAGAGAGGCCGTCGCCCTTCGTCACCCGCCTAAATTTGGGGCCCAAAAACCCAAACTTTTTTTTTAGTTATTTAAGTAAATTGTTGAATATGGTTAAGAGCCCTGAAAGTTTGCCTGTGCCCCGGGTTCGAAACCCGACTTGTAATAATTCACATATTATTTATCTGTGTTTAAACTCAGCTTTATTTATCGGGTTAAATACTGGAGGTGATTAAGTTACTTAGCTTACTTTTGCATTTGGGCTCATTGGATTGGAGTGACGCCATGTTTGCTTCATGCGTCTTTAAATGTTAATGTTTAAACTTGGCGCGGTAACTGATGCGCGGGGGTTACGGTTTATACCGAACATCCTATTCTGTATATAATACTAGCAGGTTAAACGACCAAGGAACTAAGGTTCATAAATGTTAGCATCCCGAACTGGGAGTTGTTATTTGATTTTGGGCCCGACACGTTTAATGTCTTTTTGGACTCCCCTAAGGAGGTTTAACGTTTGTTTACTAATGTTATCTGATAGACTCCGATGGTTAATGGAGATGTGCGCTTCACGCACGGATTGTGTCTTCTTAATTATTGTAATGTTGTTGTTTTTCTCTCAATAAAATGTATTATGTTCAACCAGGTAACATTCTTGCCTGATTTTCAGTCTTCCTCATCCTTTAGATATTAAGGGAGGGGTTGCAGCTGACCCTTGTATATACACATCTACTACTACTAAAGGGGGGAACAAACGTTGATAGCCATATATTAGATGACATTATTGTGGCATCAAGAAATCAGCAACATCTGAATGATTTAAAGTAAGAACTAACTAAATCCTTTGATATGCGAGACCTTGGAGAACTACATTATTATTTAGGGATCGAGTTCTGTCACAATAATGGTATGATTTCGCATCGCAAACTCGATACATTGAAGAACTTCTCAAAGAATTCAGCATGAGTGACTGTAAACCTGTTGCAAATCTAATGGTACCTGGCATGAAGTTACAGATGAATCCTGGAAATACCGAAAAATATCCCTATCAAAACTTGATTGATTCACTTATGTATCTGTCTGTGGCTACTAGGTCAGACATAACACACCCCAGTCAGATTCTTAAGTCAATACAACACCTGTTTTGGGAAAGAGCATTGGCTGGCTGCCAAAAGAGTCTTCCGCTACTTAAAGGGAACCAAAAATCTCGCACTGGTTTTCAATAAAACTAATAAACCACTTATTGGATGGCAGATGCTGATTGGGCAACTGGAGAAGATAGAAGATCTTAATCAGAATACTGTTTCCAGTTTGCAGAGACTTCCATCAGCTGGGAATCAAGAAAACAGAGAAATGTGGCTCTGTCTACAGCGGAAGCAGAATATGTCATTGACAGAGACAACAAAAGAAGCAATACATTTAAAACAGTTACTACACGACATGGGTGTGCCTCACCAGTCAATTGAGATACTTAATGACAATTTGTCTGCACAACATTTGACTAAGAATAATATCGTATACTCAAAGTCCAAACATATCAGCATTAGAGAAAAGGTACAAGCCGGAGAGATCATCATCAACTACAAGCCAACCGAGACTTTGGAAGCTGATGTTCTCACCAAGGCACTGGCCTCTCCCAGGCATAGTCAACTAGTATGCGCTCTTGGGCTTGGACAACGATTCAGACGAGTGAGGAGGAGTGTTGAAATAAGACAATACATTGAACAATTAATCACTCGCCAAAGACTTTATTCTCACTTTATTCTCATATGTTAATCCTAGATCCTGTCATTATTGTTTGTTCTTCTTGATGAATGTTTACCATTAGTGTTCCCGTTGTTATGCTTTAAAATGTATCAACAAACTAATAAATTAGTTCTTACGATATAATTATTCTTTGAATTACTACACTGCCACGAGTGCTTCAGTTGAGAGACTCTTTTCTATAAAAAAATATTACTGGGAGAGTGAAAAACCCCCAATGGGTATTGTGACATTAAAGGCTGTGATGCAGGTTTACATCAATTTTGATAAAACCTGTATATGAATGTCTCAAAATTAGGCACAAATAGTTCCTTATTATTGTTATTTTAAAATGCATTTTTTTTTGTTATTGTATTTCTTAAGAACTGTAGTCTTATGTTTTACTAATCATTTTTGCAAGTTAATTTTTTTAGAAGTTTTTTGATACAAGTTTTATTTGCAAAAGGCTATGTAGACAGTGATAAAAGCCAATATAATACTTGATGTATATAAATTTGACTTTATGTAACTCGCTCTCTTAAACTAGTATTCAAAAGTTTAATTTTAATAAATAGTTTTTATCTTTAAACTTTTTTTCTTCTATGTTATTTTATTCTATCTACTCTTAACATAAGCTATACACGCACTCGCACACCATGACCTCAAATTATACTACTCGTTATGTGATATATTCAAATGTAATCTTTTTTCTAAATAAATAATTAAATATATATATTGTCACCGTACATATAAGACAAATAAGACTTTTCAAAACAAAATAGATGGTCTTTAGTTTTTTTTGGATGTAATTTATAGGAGAGTTTCTTAAATACACCAACTGGGTCCCTATTCTTTTTACGGCAAAGTTCGTATTGTGGTCGCCATGAAATTGACTATCATTGATTATGCCAAGATATTTGGCTTCCTTTGCTTGTATCGTGCTTTATCCTCAAAGTTTATTTGACATTAATTTATGTTAAGACGGCCTTTTTTCCCTGGCCTAGTAAGATAATATAGTTATGCTTTTCAAGATTTACCAATAGTTTATTGACTTTTAACAAATGATAACCTATAACAATTTTCAATTTGTTGAATACCATCTGTTATATTTTTCAATTTTTTTCCAATTTTAAATAAACTTGTGTCATCTTAGCTTGAAAATTTACCTGGAAATATCGTCAACATAAATAAGAAAAATATAGCCCCCATTACAGACCCTTGGGGTCTTTACACGTGACACTACATAAGTTACTTTCATGATTAGGTACATTATGTAAGTAATATTTCTTCTGTCAATAATATAGATTTCAAACCACTTAAAACGCCCCTCTCTAATTCCTTTTTTTGATAATTGTATTGTAGAATTTTATTGTAACAGTAGTCAGAAACTTTTTTAAATGAATAAATAGAGGCTCCTAAATGTTTATTGTCAACCTAAGTATTTTGGATTTTGTTTAATAGTTAAACTCTGAATATATTAGATTTTTGCCCAAAATCCGTATTGGAAGTGTTGAAATATTTTTTTTCTATAAAATTAAGTATTTAACTTTATTATTTTCCATAACTTTTGATATGGAAGAAACTAGTGAAACAGGCCTGTAATTTAATGGGTCACACTTCAAATTGTCCTACTTATACAGAGGATTGTTTTTCTCGCCGGATTAAAAACAAATTCCAGATAAACTATATTCTTGTGTTACAAAATAAATTTGGTGTTTTAAATAACTATATTCGTGTTTTTGTGCAATTTATAGGATTTAATTGAATTTATTCTTATGATGTGGTACAAATATAGAAAACTGTGGCCCCTTACACATGGCGGTAGCTTAGAGAGTAATATCTAACTTTAAATTATATATAATTCGATAATAACGGCAGACCCAGGTTCCACACTTATCCAGGGTCATTATACACATATAGAACTATGATCCCCACCAGATCAAATAAAAGAAACTGTGGCGCCTTAAACCGACGGTAGGCAGTGCTAATGGTGGTAGTGTAGAGGAGTTATACTAATATAGAAAACTGTGGCCCCCTTAAAAACCTATCCATTAAAATGCGTTTTAAACTAATATTTGACCTTAGTCCCTCGGTGACCTGGTGGTCTAGGGGTAAGGTGTCAGACTTCTATGCTGGCGGCGGGGTTCAATCCTCGGTCCCGCAAAGATTTATCTGATTGATTACCAAACCCTTCCTTCACCTCTGATAAGACGTGTATTAATCACAACTTGTGATGTGGGGAATGCCAGGCCCCCACCGTGGTTCAGATTCCACGTTTAAACTGTAGGTCCTCCATTTTCATCTCACATCACCCTATCATTACACATTAGCGTAAGTGCGTATAACCCGAACGGTGTAAGACGCGGTGCTAATAATATAATAATAATTAGTGTCCTCTATGCTATATTTGTAAAAATAATATCTACTCTATTGCTATCTTTAGAATTTTTTTTGGGAAATAAATTTTTGCTTGTTTCTATTTTTTCTAATGTTGGTTAAAAAGGTTAGTTTTTGTGAATGTGGCGAACTTCTGGGAGCTGGGTACAAATTCTGGAGCTCTTCGCACAATTTTCGAATAATGGTGCGTTATTATACATTAATAAAAAAAGTATATGTGTTGATTTATTCCCTCGTAATATTTTAATTTTGTGTACTAAAATATATGACTAATATACAATAACAACTTAAATTGTAATTCTCTGTGTCAATAGTCTGCTCTCTAACACACTTGTCACATTTCTTTCACTCTTTAATTCAACACACTTCTTGTGCACTCAAATAGATCAGTACATTCGGATCTACCCGAATGACAATTAAATTATATTTGAACAAATATGATTTCTAGCTTTGCCATACATCTTTTTAAGTCTCATTTGTATTTTCTTTTAAATAGAGATGTTCAATTTTCAGAAATAAAAGGACTGTACACTATATTATGTTCCATTCTCTGCCATTTCTTTCTTAAAATAGCCAAATATTGGTGTTATCCATACAATTTTCCAAAATGTAAAAACACGTGGGCCTATACTATTTTGAATAATAATTTTAAAAAGTTGCACTCACCAAAATGACTGGGTATCTTTAGACCCTTCTAGGTCGAGTTGTAGGCCTACTCCTTAAACTAAAACCCATTACAGAATTTACCTCATTATAAAGGCTTAAAATTCGTCTTCAATGACCAAAATTAACTTTAGGCTACTTGGTATTAGATTTAACTGTTTAATGGTTTACTATTGTCCCTGATTTTGGTGAAACATGTCACGAGAATTTTCAGGCGATTTGACTCGATGTAGGTGATCACAAGTATTCATAGTGATTGGTTCTAGAAGAATGGTAAAACCTCTTTTAAATATAATATTGATGACGCCATTGAAATAAGACAACTCTATATTATAATAATTAGTATGACACTTACTAACCTTTCATTACTATGACACTTTCCAACCATCTTAACCTAGCCTTTCATGTTGATAACAAATTAAATTTTTAACTATAAATAAAATAAACCATTTAATATAATTAAATGTGGAGGGTACATGGGTCATTCCAAAATAAGGCACTGTTTAAGTGTCCGGAAATAATGTGTTATCAGTAAATAAACTAAAAGAGATAGGAAAACTGAAACAATACCATATTATCAGCAGGAAACATCTTGACTTACATATATATTTTTTAATTGGTAAATTTGTTTAGCGCCCAAAACTACACAAGCTTTGAACTAGTGTACTATAAAATGGGTGTCCCAATTCACAGTTTAAAGTGTTATTTTTGATTTTATCCTTTCTTACAATAATGTGTAAATTATTTTAACACCCTAGGGAAAGAATATATTACTAAGAATTTGAATCAAAAGTCAAAATATGATTTTTAATTTTTTTGGTATATTTTATAAATTAAATATGTGGGTCCCATATTTTTGTCCACTGTGTTACTTCCCTTTGTTACCATATTTATTGGACATTTTAAAACTTTTAGTTGGCATCATGTGAAGACAAAGGTGTAAAGAAGATCAGTTTGATTCCATGATCCGCCATTTTTGTTTAGCTTTGGTTGTTTGTGCTGAATTAAAAAGATGTGTGTTTTTTTCATGGTAGGTGTGTTTAATCATTGTCCATTAGTTACTTTATTGTCAGCAGAAATATTTATACATATTTTAATCTGTTCTATAGCTATTATTACTCATGGCTTATATGTACATTTAGGTTGGCTTAGTGATTATTCACTTTCAATTAGCACATGTCTAAATTCTTAAGTAGGTGTCTCCTTTGTTACATGTCTCCTGTGTTACCTTGTGCATGGTAAACACAGGAACAAGAAGGTAACACAGTAGACAGTTTGATTACTCTAAGCCCTCCCTATTTTAAACTTAACTAGTATTTAAATATATTTACCTGGCCACTTAAGATCTAAGCTGGTAGCCATAAGTGCTTATTTACATTGTTTGTTATTATACAGAAAATGCCATTAACAGCAGCAGAGAAACAAAAGCAAGTACCGAGAAAGAAGAAAGAGATAAAAACAAAGAAGAGAATGCAAGAGAAAAGCACGAGAAAGGTATACTCTTCAAAACATTGGGTTAAAGATATGTCAATGAGAGAAAAAAATTGGTGGAAAGACAGTGGCGAACTAGCAAAAAACTTCAGAGAAGTGTTTGCAAAATCTCGTAAAGAGATGTTGAAATAACCCCATCTCCCTTGCCAAATAAGTGAATAATATTCAAGAAGATAATTCACCAGAGGGCGTAAAAAAACTAAGACGGGATAGAACAAAACTATACAAGGAAAACATGAAGATTAAAAATGAAAAAAAAAAGTTGAAGAAAGTATTGAAAAATACAGAAAGCGTGCTTACAGAGCAAGTAATAGTAGAGAAAGCCACCAAATTGAACAACTGACCCATGTTCAAAAACAAAAGCATTTTTGGAAAAAAGTTTACCAGGAGTTAGAACACCAGAATTAGAAAAGTCTCAAAACAGTGTTCAAGTACCATACATTGAACACGCCATGTCATATCGTACAAAATAAATAAAAAAAGGAGTCAAAAAGAAAGCTTAAAAGCAGTTATTAGGAGTAAATTGCTCAAGAAATATAGGATGCTTCGAGAGATAGGTTTGAAGCATTGGGCCTAAAGTCAGAATTACAAAGGCGACCAAGGCTAAAAAGAAAAGTGTCTAAAAACTGTTAAGATGATACAAGAGTTCTATTTAAGAGATGATGTAAGCAGAGCTAGTTCAGGCAAAAAGGAAACCATCACAAAACACAAAGAAAAAATACAGAAAAGGTACATGTTTAGTACCATGAAGAATTTACATAGTAAATTTGTAAAGGAAGGAGGACACTGTTCTTATTCGTCTTTTACAGCTAATCGCCCATTTTTATCGACACCTACAGTTGATAAAAGAGATACTTGTGCTTGTAAGTTACACAGCAATATTATCTACAAAGTATCTCCCTTAAAAAACTGTGTGCTATCAAAACCAATGACTGTAATTTGTTAGTTGAAATGACTGTTTGTAATATAGACCTAAAGACTGTATGTACAATGAATGCAATACTTTGCAAACAAATGTGTTCCCGTTGATATTATTACAGAAAATGCAGAAGTGGAATGGTATGAATAGGTCCGAAAGAGAAAAAACATATGACAAGGAAGATAAGGCAATGAAAGTTAAGAAATTTCAAAGGATAAGCTGAATGCTCCAATAAGCACATTTACAACAAAATTTCAGCAAGAATGATCCTTTTTAAGAAACATATTTTCAATATACACAAACAATACAAAGCCCCATAGGAGTTGTCTTGACAATCTAAAGCCAAATGAAGTTGCTATCCACATCGATTTTAGTGAAAATTACAATTGTAAGCTTGCAGAAAAGTTCAGGGCCACCATTTTGGGGCATCACGAAAAACAAATCACACTTCACACAGGTGTTTTATATTTTAAGCAAATGAGCCAGTGTCATTAAATTAATGAGCACAATCCTAGTGCAATATGGGCCACCTAGCACCTATAATGAATTTTATAAGGACAAATGACCTAATTATGGACACACTACATGTATTTTCTGATGGACATGTACACAGTACAGACAAAACAAAACTTTTACCTTTTTAAGTCAGAGACTTTTTGAAAATGGATTCAAGCAAGGAACATGGTCTTTTTTTGAAGCTGGGCATGGCAAAGGAGCAGCTGACGGAATTGGAGCATTTTAAAGCGAACAGCTGACAGACTTGTGTCCCATGGTAATGACATTGCTAATGTTCACCATTCCTTCAATGGTGGAAAAGGAAAAACAATTAAGTTGTTTTTGTGTTTCAGAAGAAATTGATTGTGTCCGCAAAAACTTCATTGACCATCCAGTGCTATCTGGAATATGCGCTTACATCATTAGTTGTAAAAAAAAAAGGGTTATCAAACTATCGAGATTTAATTGTTACTGTGAAGAGCTGAGTAATAAAGGGTTTTGCAATTGCTATGGCACCAAGACTATTAATTCTTGTATGTTAGTAATCAACATCAAGAAAAAGGAAAGCAGGAGGCGGCCCAAATTATAAAAAAAGAAAGTTAGCATTTATAATGATGTTTACTCTTCAACCTCTACTGAAGATGAACTTTCGGAACCAAATGATAGGCCTATAATCAAGGAATTACATAAGCCTAGCTCTTTCAATAAAGATACCTCTTTAAGATTTGTCTACATTGAAAGATCTCCACCCAAAAAATGTCACTAGTGGAGTGTAATGTTATTCAGATTAAAGGAGGAAAAGGAAATGCAACTAAATATAAATATGTAGGAGTGGCGCAGAGTGAAGTTTGAAGATGAGGGTGATATCAAGGTAATGTTTCTAAGAGCAGTTGATAAAAGGTGTAGAAATTATAGAATTGAAGAGAATGAGTTTCATATGTGCATTTGATCAAGCTCTTGAAATCCTTGAAACACCAACTCTAGAAATGAAAGGTTTTGACCGCATTTATTACTCCAGTTGATGTTTATGAGAAGTAATTTCAAAGTGTTCCCAAACTTCTACTGGACATTATACATGATATTTTATAAAAAAAGTATGGTTCTTGTTTGAATTAGCTAATGTATGCAAAAAAAATAACTAACAATAATAAAGATCCAAGCCTCTTAAAAATAGTGTCCCTTGTGTTACTTAGTGTGTCTCTTGTGTTCCCATTTGTCCACTGTGTTACTGCCATGTTATTCTACTTTTATAAAAAGTTTATAAATAAAAATGTAAAACAATGAGTCATTAAAAGTACAAATAAATATGATTTGCAAAAAAAAATATCAGCTGAAAAATAATATCTTTTTATAATTCAATTATATTAATTTAAGACAATCTAACAGGAAAAACAGTAACATGGGGGACATTGAGTTTGAGTTTTCAGTCTAAAATATAACTTATGTGATTATTAACACTTATTAGTTTGATTGTATATTCTATTTGATCAATGAGTATCATAAACTAATGATATATTCGTGTTTTGATAGCTGGGACATTTTTTGTTAAGGGGGGTAACACAGTGGACATATTTCTTCACCCTTCATGTTTTTATGTAATTTAATGTAAAAAGGATATTAAAAGTGTACTGCTGACTATATAATCTTTTTTATGAATAAATAATAATTTCAATAAAAAAACTATTTTATAAATAAATTAAAAAATATATTTTGGAAAAAACTAATTTCAAAGAAGGTATATTTTTGGAATGACCCACATATACTATGACAACCATTTTAGTGCACGGATCACAGACACAGGTGTAATGCAAAGCATGAGGGGATGACATCTATCCATGTTGAGGATCACGGTTGTAATCAAAGTATCTTGGAAAGATACAATCATCATCAAATTTACATTTCGAAAATGATTATGGACAATGTGTTGTCGAGTTTTGTTTTTGGATGTAGTAGTCCATTCATTAAAAGTGTTTGGAAAAAATAAAAAGCGCATAAAATGGGCAGATAAAGCGTATTATTGCCAAAATAAATTTAGTCAACAAAAACACTATTTATTCCATTTAAAACACCCTTAAAGTGCACCCTTTAGTTAAGTGTGTTGTAAGGGATGTGTCACTCCACTTGAGAATTCAGATATCAAAAATAAATTTTTGCCCTTCACCTCAAGATCATTGCAATATCCAAGTGCACTTACTTTCAAAAGTCCATGGACAGACTATTCGGACACAACATGCTAAGTTTACAAAAATATATTTTTAAACTATTAAAAAGACTTCATTCAAAATTTAAAATACATAAATTGTTTAATTTTAAAATATTGTGATATCATTAGCTGGGCTATCTGCAGATATTCTCTAAATCGTCTAACGGCGCATATGAGTCTGTTCATGATAGGTTTTTAACTAATGACATTTCTTAAATTACATGTTTATGTTTTGGGCTGCCAACATTCTAAAAGATCACTATTTTGTTATAAAAGTTTTTAAATTATTTTTATAATTTAACATTTAATATACAGTTTGTAAACTTAAGTTTTTCACACGTTTTATTAATTTTAATAATTTCATTTTACCCCAAACCCCAAACAATATTTTAAACCTAATTAAAAGAAATCCAAGTAAACTAAGGTTGTGAATAATATATACATCAGAGATAAATTTGAAGCAATGCAATGTGAGGCCGAAAGAATGCCTCAACTGGGTTGACTTTTTCACACACATTAGGCAATAAGCCCCTTAAGTATCGAGGAAATACCTTTGAAACCGAGACTAATACTGTCAACGTATTGCCCATGTGTGGGATTTCAAACTATTTCGCTTATTTCACATCTTATAAATTCTAGTTAACTTTTATTTGTCCACTCCATTTTAACAAACAGACAAGATGAACAGTAAACAAAACTAGAGTACTAGCATGAATAATTGAATGCCTGTCTTCTTTATTGTGGATTCACACATTCGCCAAAAAATAGAGCAAAACAGAAACATGGTCACGTGACAAGCTCTAAGCCAATACCAAGTTTTTTGTCAAATTGATGTGATTTCTGCTAAAGTTCAACTCATCTCTACTTGTCCACTCTGTCTGAGATATTTAGCACATTTTAGAACAAATCAAATCTCAGAACCACAATCTAAAATCAGTACATCACATTTGACAAAACCCATGCCTCTACAGCCAGAAACTCAGACAATTCGTTGGCTTTTGTGAGGAGATTTAAAATAACCCGTTAATGTAAAGCAAGTGCATTGATGTATTGGATTGTGCCATGAACAGCGCTATAATTTGAAAAAATCCATGGGAGAATGATCTAAAATATATTATGTTTATTCATTAGAAAATAAAATATGTTGATAATCAGCTGATTTAAGTTAGTGTAGCTATGCATCTTGGGTTCAAACATACACAGCATGTGAACTCCCCATACCACTGGGCAGATTCTCTTTATATTTTCAGCAAACATGTGAATCAAGCTTTAGAGGACACATTCATACTGCCTCACTTTGAGGGACAACATGGAATGGTTCGGCCTTGTATTGGTTCAACTCTGTTTGCCAAATGAACCAAGGTTACCTTGGGTTTCATATCAGTTGCACATTTGTTTGGCTTGACTTGCTTCGTTCAAATTTGCCTCCAATGTACATGCACTAAAACTGTTTGCAGTAGGTTGCTGTTGACAAGAAGGGTGTCAGGGAATAGTTTTCCATGCGTGGTTTTTGCCATACATACTCCATGTTAATTTATATGCATTTCCTCTGTTCACCCTCCACATCTTAACCCTTAGATCACAGTAGGTCATTAGTAATAACCATTGTTGTTGATTTGTACCACCAAAGCACACAAATAATATTAGTTGTGTAGCTTATAGTGAGCCTTTAGTAACAAAATATATTTAGTCCAAAGCTAGTTTTGAGTTTGATTTAGCTTATTTTTTATTTTCAAGCCTTACATTCTCTACAGTCATACTCTATAATTTGCTGGGCAAAGTGATTTTTTTTGTAGGTTATCCACTAGGCCTAATTTTTACACAAATTTTTTACATGGCCATTACACACAAGGAAAGTCAGAAAATTTAATTTAAAATAAAAAAATAAGTGAATTCAAACTCTGGTTAAAAAAACAATAGGGTCGGTTCATGTCAAATCACCATCACTCAAACTGACCATTTTGTATTTTGAACTAAATTTTTTACCAATTATTTTCCTTTAAAACTAACCACAAATATATTTTTTAAAGATTTTGATAGCCCCGTTTTCGAGAAATGATTTTTGAAATTTCAATTAAAGTAGATTTTTTCTCCCGCACCAATTTTTCAATTCTTATTAATTTCTGTTCTATTGCTGCTAGAATTATGCTGTTTGTTCATTTTTTTCAATTTGAAATGGGCTTTAATTTATATACAACTTGGCACACTTTTAACAAAAAAAAAATTCCTCTCACTCTTTCAAAAAAAATTTTATTAATAATTGTAATAGTGTTTTTTGAAAATTTGGAAAAAAATATATGCTATTTATGGTTTTGGGTTTGTCAAGAATCAAGCTGTGCTGTTAATCACTTATTTAATGTTCATTTGGGCATTACAATAGAGTATGGTTGAAGCATTTCAGTCTTTTTTAAAACTAACAATTCTGACAAATTATTTTGTTTCTTAGGTGAGCTAATTTGTTGTTGACCCTATAATAACTGAAATTACTTCTACAAAACTGATTAAACTTCAATACCCCAAATTGAAATAAAATTTTAATGGTGGAGCATTCCAATGGCATATTGTTGTTCTGAAAAGACAGTGATTAGTGGATACCGATAATGAAGTCAATGAAAAACCACATACTGTCCTATTGGAGGCCATTTTCTCAACTGGTGGGAAGCAAAGGTTAGTATTTTGGTATTTTTAAATCAACAAGGCTTATTCTAATAATGAGAATGCATATAATTCCATCAGTTTCTACACCCGTACCTTCATCATTGGCCATAGATTAAAAAACTCCAGTTTGTCTTATTTTGTTTTTCTGGCGATGGAAAGATTGCACTTTGAAGTTGATTAGATGTACTGAGCTTACTAGAAATATAGAATATTCAACATTGATTTAATTGATTTAAGAATTGACACCTTGACAAGGTTCATTTCTGTGTCAGGTGTAATTTTTTTAAATTTATTTAAATTGATATATTTTAATACATTTTGTGCCCATTGGTGGCTGCATGGTTTAAGGCATTACTCTCGCAGTAGACTAGACTGTTAATGTTGGAGAGATGGAAGTTTTAAATCTCAGTTAGATATATTGAGAATGGTTTTTCCACAAAATGGTTTTCTACTTCCTTCTGAGTAAATGCAGGTACACTTCCTACAAATTAACTACTCATCCCTAAAACCACTGGTGTAACTAGCACATTAGCGTACAGCAAGAGCAGATGCGGTGCTAAAAAAATTGGTTTAGTAAATATGTAAATTATTGTGCGGCAAATTCATCTCTCTTCTAATGTTCTTGCAATCTGTTAACATAATTACTACTGATATTATTGTTAATGAGCTAGCTACTTTGTGTTATGTTTCTCTATCAATTCATGGTGAAAGCCATTTTGGTAAGAACATAATTTACTAAACATTTTTACAGGGTAAAACCACAACTCGTAAGGAACCAAAGTCTTCAAGTTTCCGAGTTCCACTTGGTGAAACGGGGCTCAGGGTTTAAAAAGTGATGTAAATGTTAATGAGTTGGTCGAAGTTTTGGGACAACGGAGTAGTCATGCCAAGATGGTAGAAAACTTCAATTATCCAGAAGAAAACTAAAACCTTAAAAAAACCCTAAAAAAAATTATTGAAAATAAAAAAAAAAATCTTTAGTAAAAAATGATGTTGATTAATTTATCTTATGTTTATTTCATTTTCCAAAATGTTTTACAAATGTTTCATTATTTCTTTTAATTCCCTTTGGGTTTAAAAAAAGGTTGGGGGGGGGACCCAAAAAAAAAAACCCCCACCAAAAACAACCAAACAACACAAAAACCACCAATTGGAAGGTTAATAATGGGTTTGCTAAATTTTTATTAAATAAAATTTTAAAAGTTAAGTTTGTTACGTTTTATTTCTTTTTACTTTAACTTTTGGCATAAAGAAGTTTGGGCATGTATATTTTAAAACAGTCGAAAAGCAACACCTTTGGAAGTAGCTTGAAGAGATATTATCAGGAAGCGTGTTGTGCAAGAAGATAAAAAAGTAAAGTGATTAACACCACTAGATAACAACTTATTTACAAATTAATATAATTTTTAATCTTCATATATGCTACATCTACTATAATATTACCCAAATTAAACCCATTAATTAGGGAACAGAATTATAATATATGAACTTAAAAGAATAACAATTCACTTGAAAAGAATAAAAAATCATCTACTCAGACTACCCCTTTGATATTCAACCCCATCCTCATGGGCAAAAAATACCCGTACTTATTTTTGCTATTAATTTTTTCTTTAATTTTTTTGGTATCTTATTAGGCCTATACTTGAGTTTTAACCCAGTATCTCCTATTTAGTGTCTATTTTGACCAATAACCACTAAATTTATACTTTATGTTTTTAGCCCAGGCTTGAAGCAAATATAAATGTTTTTACCTTATTCTTTTTTTATTTAGTGTCCTTGATGTAATTATTTCCGGGTGAATGAGGCAATCAAATAAGATTTCATATATTGACAAAGTTAATTTCTTTGTATTTTTTAAAAGCTTTTTTACTTTGGGGGAAAAAATAGTAATAATAATACCAGCAATGATTACATTCTAAACTTGAGCTAATTTTTTTGGGTTTTTGACATTAAACATAAGTTGGTCAAACTCAGCCAGGTGCATCCCCCCACACAAATCTACCTCCCCATTTCTCCAATTTTATTATTTATTATATATAGCGAAAACTTTAGGGAAAAAAACTGGAAGAAAATCTTTAAAGGCATTTTTTTACTGAAAATTATCATTTTTTAAATATTTTTTGAATATTCATTAAGATTTTATAATTTTGCTATTTATAAAAAAAATTGTTATCTCCTAAATTTGATACATATGGGCTATGTGGGCTCTTTTATAAAAATAAATTAAATTGTAAATTAGTTTTTAACATTTACCCTCTTTTGATAGGAGAGAATTGTAATAGGGTTTAATCTTGTGTATTTGCGAAGCATAGGGGAAGTACCAGGGTAAATACTCGCCTACATAGTAATGGGGGGGGAAAGCGCTTGGCCACAAAGCGGGTTGGATGCCAAGACGGTTTGAGATTAAATCACATGACAAACTTTAGACTTCCAAGTAACAACTCTGTTTACCTTAAACAAAATTATTTATGTATTTTTCCCCTCTAATTTTTTCAAGGCTAAGAATTGAATTCCTCTTAGTTTGGAAGAAATGATAGACGGGGAAAAAAGGCCAAAATGGGGGTGCACGTTTCAAGCACAAAAGCAGTCCGACAAAAAGATCAAAATAAAAATGATTACTTTTTTTTTCAATTTCCCCAAGTGTATTTTCAATACTTACCTATTTCAGAATGTTTATAAAATTTAGAAAATTGTACTTAATTGATAAATCAATTTTAAAAAAAGTTAGTCCAAGTGACAATATCCAATCTTGTTGTATCTAGCAGGGGGGCCACGACGGAGAACTCAGGTATTTTAAAATGAAAAAAAATTAGGGAAAATTCAGGGAATTTGACTTGAAACAGGAAAATTATCATCTACCTAATTCAATCAAGAAAACTTCATAATAATAACTAAATTTCCCTTTACTATTGTAAAAAAGCAATTAAGGTCAAGAAACTACTTGTAAGTGTGGATGCCAGGCCTCCATGGGTTCAACCCCTTAACTGTAGGTCCCATTTCACTCACAATCACCCACCATTACACATTACCGGGACAACCCAACATGTAACGGGTTTCTAATGAAATTATGATGACAAATACATAAAATAATCAACAATCTTGTTTTTTGGATTTAAAGAAAATTACATAATTGATTTTTTGATAAATTCCAAGTACCTAAGGGTAAACCTTCATCTTGCGTTAAATATTTTATAAAATATTGAAATTATAAAAATTAAGAATAAAGTGATTAAAAAACAAAAGTTTTACATATAAACATTTCTTTCCAAAATAATTTACATAGTTTTTTTTAAGCATCTTGAAGTATCCATTTTAATTTTTTTTTCGCTTTTATACTTATTTAGGGATTTCCAGAGTTTTGATGGGCAAATAAACATTTGGGGATGGTACATCTCAGTTCCTGTTTACCAAATAATAATTGAGTATTTGCGATTTATACACTTCTTTGTTAAAATTGAGCTGATGTTAAGGGAATGGATTTTTCTTTTGCTTGGATTTATTGGATTGGTAAACTATAAAGAGGCGTATTATATAATTGTATGTTTGTTAACATTTTTGGTCCAAAAAATTTTTCAGGTTTTTTCTTGCAAAATGAAAATTTTGATTGTTGTAACATCTGTTTGTTCCCCATATGGAAATTTTCATAAATATTTTGATCGAACTAATGATTTAAAAATTCTATGTTTTGTATCCAAGTTTTCAAATTCAATCCTTTTCTTATTTTAATTTTTGTATTCCTTTTCCATTTGTGATGTTTGTCAATTATTAGCCAAGGGAATGGTCTTTGGTTCAGTTTTTCGTACGAAAACATTTTTGGCATTACAACAATTATAGCTGTGTGTGAATATTGACTCCCTTTGTTGGGATTTGGAGAAAATATGTAAACTTTGTTTTCTTTGATTATTTAGACGATGCCAATCCATATTTGTAATCCGTTTATTTGTTGCTTGTTGTAATTCTTTTGAGAGGTTTTCGTGAATATCAGATGCGGTGTTTCTGAATAGATGGTAGTGGTTCATGCTTTACTTTCTTGGATAGTATTGATGTAAATTTGAATAGAATAGGTCCAGATTGACCTTTTTGGTACTCCAATTTTCACTTTGGTTAATCTTTTGATGCAATTTAAAGAAAGTCTCTTATGAATATCCCTAAACCATCTTAATTGTCCCCAATTCCAATATTTTAATTATTTAAAATATTCAATGATGATTCAAAGCTTTTTTGAAGTCACAGGGTGTTTACCATCCGGGAAAATAGGGAAAACGAAATTTCCGGGAATTTGAAGGGATCAAAAAAAAGGAATAAGTGGAATTAGGTAAATCACAATAAAAACCGGAAATAATATAATAATCATTAACCACTAAATTTGTCAACTTTTTTTGTAGCTTGTAATATATTTTTAATTCCTAGTAACTTTTTTATAAAATTTTAAAAATTATTCAAATCTTAAATTATTATTATTTATAAAAAGATTAATAGGAAAAACAGAGGTGGGGGGGGGGGGATTATAAGGATTGAATACTTTTTTTTGTCGGGAATTTTAGGAAATGACAGGGGAAACAAAAGGTCGGGGTTTCATTGGTCAAGTTGAGTAACCCATGATCAATAAATAGGGAAAAAACAGGCTTACTGTTGGGGGCATATTTGTTTATCTTAAAAATTTTAGAAGTTTTTTAACACTTTTTTGTTTTTGAAATCCAATTGCCTTGGGTTTGTTATATTCATTTATTTAAATACTTCAATTTGTTACCAAAAAAATTTTTAATATTTCCAAAAGTTGGTATTATTTTATGGCTATAATTACCTTAGTTAAATGGCTCCCACGTAAATGAGTTAAAAGAGTCATTTCTTTTGGGGTTTTGGGAAATTCCATTTTTAATTGAGGTATTTTTATTTCTAGTGCCAAATTAAATTTGGCCGTTTTCACTGAAAATATTTTATTAATTTCTTCAAGGTGTTTTCAGATGAAAAGGAAGTTTGGCTATTGTGTCTTCCTTTGTGAAGTAATTTTTTATAACCTTTATGAAATTTTCAATTATTCCATTGTTAAAGAAAATGAAACTTTTTGACACAGTTTTCAATTTTCTTTATTTTTTAAAGTGTGCATACTCTTTCATCTAAGTTATTTTTGCTACTTTACCAAACTTTGTTTATTTGCACCACGTGTTTTTTGTTGTTTTAAGTTCCTAAATATTTTTACTATGGTGTTCAATTTTGGATTTATTATAGCTCTTTTTATCTTCCTCCTCATAAATTATATTGGTTGGATTTGACTTCCATTGACAAGAGTTTATCTCTGATTTTAATTTTTCCTAAAAGGTAGGTATTAATCCAAATTGTGTTGGTTGTATTTTGTTCGAGAGTGGCCAATTTGTTGATTATATACTTGCTGGTGACCTGGTGGTCTAGGGTAAGGTGTCGGACTTCTATGCTGGCGGCCGGGGTTCAATCCTCAGTCCCGGCAAGATTTTATTGATTCCAAACCCTTCCTTCACCTCTGACAATTGTGTATTAAATCACAACTTGTGAATGTGAGAATGCCAGGCCTCCACCGTGGTTCGGATTCCATTTGTTAAACTGTAGGTCCTTCATTTCATCTCACAATCACCCAACCATTACACATTAGCGTAAGTGCGTATAACCCGAAGGGTAGTAAGACGCGGTGCTAATAATAATAATAATATACTTGCTTAAAGTGTACTCGTAGAAGATTGAACCAGTCTTATCTCCATTCTTCTTAAATATTGTCCACGGCAGCCAGTGGATTCCGTAGGCTTCTTGGGGTTAATTAATTAATGGTGGGGTGGAGAACATAGCCGATTAAATAAGTGAAATTTATGAAATAGATGCTTAAATTATATTTTAAATTAAACATTAAAATACATTTTTGAAACACTGGTTACATAATGAAAAGAAAACAAATAACTTAATACATGAAGATGGATAAATTGTTAATTGTGGTAATTTAGACACATGGTTTCCATTTTTCCCACTATCTCTAAACCCCTTGACCATCACGAAAAAATGCAACTATTTGTAATTCTGAATATAGGTCATCAGTTCGCGTGCTAACCAGCAAGTGTGTCACATTTGACGCTTCACTTCCACATAATATCAAACCACAGACACTAAATCAGATGTTGCTGATTGGCTAGCTGTTCGCGCAACCCTGCCCTATCCACTGTGAAACCACATGTGCAAGCCACAGGTGTATTTTCATACATCAAGTCATGTTATCTGCAGCTGTCATTCTTTATAGATATTATCAATACCTATAGAATAACAAATAATACAGGAAAATGTTATCAATGTTGGTTGCAAATAAATGTGTTTGAATTTTCTAGTGTTCTTCCAACAAAATCCGGTGTATATTATATTTTTGCATTATGTTTTAATTACTATTCATCCACTTGACCAACTTGTTTGAGCCTTATATTTTAGCTGATGAATTATAATTGTAAATAAATGTTCATTTCTTACACTATGTTTCGTTACAAAAATTATTTTTAAATTGTACATTTTTCGTGTTTGTCAATTTCACTTAATACATCAACCAATTTATTAACTGCTTGATTTATAAATTAAATTTATAATTTCTAGATTAACCTATCTAAATCTTAACTTTCATTTTCTAAGTTATTTGCTTTATGTTATCTTTGGTAAACGACAATGCCAAATCATTTTAGGGGAGACCAAATTTAGATATGTTATTATTTTTTACTATGAAAGAGGAGAGTTTAAATTGAGAACTTTACGGAGTTTGTGTTCTTGTTATCCTTTTAAGTTTCCAGTATAATTAGATTACATAGAAGCACTAAATTTGTCCCTTAGTTTTTACAGAATCTTTGCTTAAAAGAGATGAATGATTTATTACAATATTGAGGATTATAAAAGTATTTTAGTTGTTGTCATGACAGATAGAAATGGGCGTGGAACATGCAATGCAGTCTTTATTGGTTATTTTGATTCCAATGTATCGCTCGCTGCTATTTATTCATATTATAAATAACTCATTTTAATTAAAAGCTATGGCCCGCTTCTGTGGCAGCATGATCAAGGCACTATTCTCGCAGTAGACTAGACTGCCGATGACTGGGGGAGAGGGGGTTAAGGGCCAAAGTTTTACACTCAATCGGGTGTCCTGAGGGGTGGTTTTTCTTAACTGGTTGATTCCACTCTGTCAATGCAAATACGAATACACTTAATCTAAACATGACCTTCCTAATCCCAAAAACCATTAGCTTAATCAGAACATAAGCTATAACCCAAACGGTTTGCAAGAAGCAGTAATAAAAAGAAAATTCATTAACTTACCAACAAGGAGTGACATAAGTACATTATAGATTATTTAATTGATAGTATAAATTGTCTTTGCAATTTTTTTTATTAGAACAATTGATAAAAGCCTCAGTGAGCACAAAATTCTTATAAGTTTCAAACAATTTCATTTTAGTTTAACTAAACCTGAGCTTGTGAACTTCATTGAATACAATTTGCTAACTAAACTGCTTGATGAAAATATACGTAACTTGAGCACAGTAAACAATAATGTATAATATGTATCAGTTATATATAATAATTTTTAGATACACTACTATATCATCCCGGCACAAATTTATCTGATTACCAAACCCTTCCTTCACCTCTGACAAGACATCTTGTGAATGTGGGGAATGCCAGGCCTCCACCGTGGTTCGGATTCCACGTTAAACTGTAGGTCCTCCATTTCATCTCACAATCACCCTACCATTACACATTATCGTAAGTGCGTATAACCCGAACGGGTAGTAAGACGCGGTGCTAATAATAATAAATAATAATAATAATAATAATAATAATATAATAATAATATACATATCATCATAGGTGTAGAAAGTTAATTTTTCTAGAAGGGACCACTAGAAAATTTTACTATAACTTTAGCCTATAAATGTTTTATATATGTATGTTATGTATGTACTCGCTTTGCTCATTGTAATAAACATTAAATTTAAATTAAAGGTATTTTAATCTTATATATTTAGACAAATAACCTGCTGAATAAATTATACATAGTGAACTTATCCCCGGTGAATTTTCTTTGCTAGTGGGTGTAAACTATTGTAATTTCAGAGCTTTTTTTGATAGGTCTTGCAGTTTAGCCACAAGAGACCTCCAAAGAAAGGTTCGCACCAACTTTAAAGTTTACTCTGCGATTTTGAATCTTTTCCATTGTTAAAAATTAAAATCTTTTAACTTTTTGGAATTTTCCCGTTGGTTACAGTTTAAAAGCCATAAGTTTGCCAAATTTAAACTTTCTAGCTCATCTGGAAGTGGGTAAACATTAATGTCGCTGAGTGAGTCAGCCATGTGGCTTTATAGTAGTATAATGGACCAACCCTACGGGAGGGGGGAAGGGGTATACATAAAATTCCAGGAAGTTTTGAATCCCCCAACCCCATCCTTTAACTTCCTTGCTTCTTCTAATGTAAAACACTGCCTGGATATAAAATTTTAACATAAATGTTAAAACCATTTTCAGAATATTTTAAATTTAAAAATATATGTAAACTAACTCAAAATAAATTTTTCTATGAAAAACAAGTATATGATGCTAATCATCATGTAAAGCACTACTATGATACATTTTAAACAAAATCTTAAAACAATTTTCGAGAAACTTCTAATTTTCGAAAATTAGTAATACCCTTAAGCAAATTTTCTACCAAAAGATAAGTATACGGTATTATTAGTCATGTAAGATACACCCAAGATACTTATTTGAAACAAAATTGCTCAAGTCATTTCCAAAAATCAAATTTTTCACAAGTATTAATCAATAAACAACCTTTACTTAATATCTAGAATTGATAATTAAAAAACAGCTGAAAGTAATACCATATAATGTATAAATATCATGTTGGCATACAATCCATCAAATTGTTTTGGTTGTGACACCATGTACAGACAGACAAACTGAGAAAGAGAGAGAATGTCCAGCTACACTTATTTTAGGTTTGGAGACACATTAAATGTCAATATATATCATAATATCAAGGTCAAATTTTTTCACAATTATATTTTCTCAGTATATGAGAAAGTAAAAGTAGATATGTTCAAAAATAATAAAGTATTTTGTAAACAAAATTATATCATAATGATGTTATCTTAAAACTTAAATGCAAGCAACTATAATATTGTTAATATTAGCATTATTATTATTATTATTATTATTATCTGGGCCAGTGAGCATATGGTCAAGATCCTTAAGGCTGGTTTGGCAGTGACGGGGACATCAGGGTTTGAATCCCAGCTGAGTGTATTGAGGGTAGTTTTTCATAAATGGTTTCCCACTCTACCACTATGCAAATTCTGGTACAGTTCCACTAATTCTAACTCTTATCATTCTTACAACAATATCATAATTGATAGCCTAGTTATACATAGAGCTGAAAAGGTAATGAATCACGGGGAAATAAAAACACATTTCACCTCATTAAGGGTCTCGTAGGAAACAATTTCTGCTGGTGGTTCTTTTACTAACCAGGTGTCAAACGTATATTTGCGTTTTTTTAAATCAACCATATTTTTATGTAACAAAGACTAACACCCTAGCAACATGCCATTACTATTTTACCACTGATTCCCTTCTAACACAGATGTTCACAACCTTGTAATAACTAGCAATCCTGTTCAAATTTTGTCTATAATTTCAAACATTTCATAGTTACTAATAAAAAAATCAACAGACCTAAACTCATAAGGTTGAATAACACAGAATGTAGACTAATCACCATAGTAACACCCATTTTAACTTCCAGATAAATTATTTCAGGTACTTAAACCTCCCAGTAAAAAAGTGATGAATAAATATATTTTGTCTGGCGACACTATCTGTCGGTCATAAGATGCAGTTTTAACCTATCTGCCAGATAAAAATATAGGTCAGATTAATATTTATCCGGGAATCATTAGACAGGCCCTAAGTCAAGTTAAATTTTGAGGACTAATCCTTGATTCAGCTCTATCCTGGAAACCTCACATAAACTATCATATTGACCCGAATAGTGTGATTTTTTTCACCTAAAAATGTCCTTCTGAAAACTACTAGTATTATATGTGCATTTAATGAGAGAAAAAAAGGGCAGTTTTTTATTTAGGTCTATTTTGTAAAATTCTGGAAATGTACTGGCCAGTGGGAATAATAATATCTAATTATAAACTCGAGGTCAAAACGAAGTGAGATAGAATTTCAGTGTCACTGAACTGTTAGTTTAGTAATGGCAGATTCTGTTACTAAAAAATAACCCATGGCAAATCTACAAGTGAGTGATTGTGTTGAAAAGAAGGTTTCCTCGGTGTCTGTAGTAAACAAGGGAATGAAAAGAAGCTAAGTGAATCTAAAATAATAGTGTGTCAAATTTATTAAGTTTTTACCTTGAGTTTTATTTGAAAGCTTTATTTTTCATATAAAATACTTCAAAAATTTAGTTTTGTATTATGTGCAAGGACGTATTGTATTCGGGCCAATGAGGTATATTTTCACTATAATTGCACCCTAACTTGTTTTTTTAATGTCTTATAAATAACCTTAACACCTACCTATAAATTACCTTAAAACACCTTAAGACCTATTTATTTTTCACTTCATTAAGGACATATTAGCTATGTTAATGTTGTATGAGGGTGTTCAAATATCACCTACTTTAGCCCACTCATAATTCTTCAAAACAGAACTATAAAAACTTTGAACCAAACCCCTTTTCTTATGGCAACACATAAAATGTAGACCTATATAAAAACTAATATTTGATTTTTGGATCGAGTATGATATGACATTTTTTTTACAAAATTAGCAATAAACTTGCAGTTAGCTCACTAAACCTTAGAAAAAACAATAACATTGCTTGTTCCACCAGAGGCATCAATTTATTAACACACATGTTAACACAGTCCACTATGGGTGTAAATCAATTCATGGCAGTGGTACTAGGCTCCTAAATAAAATACCAAAGGATATAAATTGTCTTTCACAGTATCATTTTTCAACAAGGTTAAAAAGTGGACTAATGAAACTACATTTTAATTATATAGATAATTAATTTGTTGTTTTGATTATAAAGTATTTATCTGAATACTAATGTATTGAAATTAATTATTTCTAACTCTTGAGGGCGCAGGGTTCAATCCTTGTTCTCGGCACAGATTTATCTAATTGCCAAACCCTTGCTTCACCTCTGACAAGATATGTATTAATTACAACTTGTGAATGTGTGGAATGCCAGGCCTCCGCCATGGTTCAGATCCCACGTTAAACTGTAGGTCCTCCATTTCATCTCACAATCACTCTACCATTACACATTAGCGTAAGTGCGTACAACCCAAACGGGTAGTAAGATGCAGTAATAATAACAATAATAATTCTAACCTTTCTAAATATATTATTTTTTCATGTTGTTGACATGTATTATATAGCGGGGCCTATACAGAATTAATATATTTTCTCTAAAATACTGCTTTCTTTTATATTTTAATTTTACTTACTAAATGATACAAATTAATTTTTCTCCTTAAACATTCATGTTATGAATTAATATAATTATTGTTATAACACAAAAATGTCAATATATTGTATTTACTTTGATTGTATCGCTGAATAATTTTAAACGTTATATAATCCCCTCACAATTTCTAATAAAATTATTCATGTTTTGTACACACACACATCTATAATTTTCTTTGTGATAATTATTTAAAGAGCCTTGGCTCATTTAAACATCAATTAAAAAAAATTGAAATTGATTAATATTTTTTATTTCTATTTTATGTATTTATTGCTATTTTTGAACCCAAACTACTCCCAAAATTTTGGGTAAATTTAATTGTTTTATTAAAGGTTTAGCTTTAAACTTTTAAACCTTAGTAAATATTGATTGTAATTCTTAATAACATAAAAAAAATCGTTTTCATTCACAATTTTGCTCTCTAACAATTTTTTTTCAATGAAATTTTTGAATTTTAGTGAGAATCTTTCATGCATCATTGTTGAAAATTTTTCTAACCATATTTAAAATGTATGTATTACAGTAAATAATACTAAGTTGTACCAATATTTTATCAACTTTTCAATTCAAACATATTTGTAATTAAAAAAAAAATCAACATTTGCATTCCATTACCCTACTTACATTTATCTCCCTCAAAATCACTTGTTTATTTTGTGTGTCAAGATATCATCGACTCCAGCGACGGGAGAATATACGCAAACAGCTAAAAAACTTTGAACAGCTTAAGAAAGAAGACCCTGAGGCAGCTCTGAGGCAACTGGAGCAGATTGAGCGATCTCGTGCAGAAGAAAGGATGACTCTACGACACCGCAGCACAGGAAAGTGGGCTCACAGCAAGGCTATCAGAGCCAAGTATGACACGGAGGCATGTATAGTAAAAAAATAAAAACTATATAAATATAAAATCATGAAACACCTTTTTTGATAAATACTAAACATGTTTAGTTGACAATAAATTATTGCCTATAAATAATTTTAAAATATTTAAAACAATGTATTGATGAGCTCCATGCTAGAAATTTATTTGTTAAATTATTTTACACCTAACTTTTAAATTATATAATTTAAAACATGTCTTTAGCATTCAAAGCCATCTTCAGGCTTTGAATGTTAAGTAGTATTATGGTCAGAAGAACAGTTTTAGAGACCCGATTTGTTGGCCGCACGGTCTAACGCGCCCCTCTAATGTTAGACTACATTTCCGAAAATGGGAAAATCGAGGTTCAATCCCGGTCGGGTGCACTGAGGGTGTTTTTTACTAAATGTTTTTCCACTCTCCTTCCACACAAATATGGGTGCACTTACCATTAAAACCTCCTAACCATAAACTAATAATGCAATTAGTACATACGCATATGATCCGATCGGCTAGTATGACTAGCGGTACTTAAAAAAAACAAGTTTCATGAAATACAAGCACAATTTTTTGTGGTCAACATTGATGTCTTTTTACCTTATTGTTAATGTTATTTTATAGGTAGAAACATGCAAAAGGTGAGGTTATTTTTAGGGGAAAAGTAGTGTTATCTTTCTCAAAAAGTGATTGTATTATAAGCTGAAAGCGGTGTTATTATTTACGAAAATACAAGTCGAATTATTATTTGTTAAAAAAAACTAAAATTTCAACTGTCTAAATTTTTTGTTCATATTATATTTAACTATTTATATACAAATTCTAGGGAAAATCAAATATAAATACGCACAAAAAATTCACTCTTATTAATATCAAACTCAATATATCAATATCATTACCTTTGAGTCTTACGAATAGAAATATCGAAATAATTGATTGTCAACTTAGGTTTAGGCCAAATAATAACACCGAAACATGTCATCATATCAGACTAAACTACTATCACATAATGAGAAGGGAATACAAATTAAGAAGATATAATTTTGCCAAACATGACTGCCTGTAGCAAGGTCTATATATAATAATGTCCTTGCTTGAACCTAGCGGGAAATCTTTCAAAGACTATCGAAATGTTATGTATCGTAATGTGTAAAAGTAGAAATCATGACTTTTAATGCTAGCTTCAGACAAAAAAAAAATCTTAAATATCCTGAAAACACTAATTTTTCCTGTGGTCAATTTTTTGCCTATAAAATAAGTAAAAATTGATATTATTCATTTAAACAGCAGCCCTGCTATAGTGCTATCACCAATGTTACCACATTGATAATTATATTTAATGATGTGATATTTGCCAAATTACAAAGAAATTGTGTTTATTTAGAAAGCTTAAATTCGTGTTTTTCGTGTGAAAACAGTAAAATTTGTGTAAAAATTGGTTTTATCGGAAATACGAATTTTGCATGTCTCTATTTATATGTATTGATAATATCTATAAAAAGTTAAAGATGTAAATAACATTACTTAAGGTATGGATACATTAAAGAATTCTCACTAACGTTCGTGACCATCATTTATTGTTCTTCCTACCAGAATCCTACGATAGTTTGATCAAGATTTTGTTCAACACACTTTTTGCGTTAAACTACAATCTTTTTCACGCTGAACCAAATATGTCACTATAGTTGATTTTTGCATTATTCTAAGCTTTTGCATATCCAAGATTTTCAATATCAAATCTAAACCTTTACTTACTATTTCAAATTTATTTTGAATTAAATATCGTGCTTTTAAAAAAAATTAGTAAACTCACACTCAAATATTTTATTGTGAAAATGTTTAAAAAATAATCTGAATCAACTATTTAATCATGGAATTTTTTTATTATTTTTAATGAAAATGTAAATATAACCATATGACCTAACTAAAGTATAACTCAGTAGTCTTGAGGTTAAGTGCTCGCTCAGTTCAGGATCCGATGTTTGTGGGTTCAAACCCAGCTGAAGTTGATAGATTTTCCTAGAGCGATTAAAATTTCCTAGCACAACTTCATCGGAGGGGAAGTAAAGCTCTTGTACCCATGTCGATTGGGGCATGTAAAAGAACCTGGGAAGGTGTGTGAAAATACCTTTACTGTAAAAATTGTCAGGCCCTTTTGTTTTCACTCATAGGCATTCTCGTGTGTTGTTGTTATCAGTCGGTTCAGAAAGTGCATGTTAAATACCTCAAATATTTTTTTTATTTTTTTTTCAAATTACATCAAATATTATGATGAAATTGTTGTTTATATTTTAATCACATATCAATGTTTGTTTCTATTGGTTTGACTTTGTAATCTAATTTTCAATTAAATTTGGTCAAATTCAAATCTTGGATCTATTTGGATTTGGTAGATTCGGATTTTTAAATTTCCAAATTTCACACAGGTTTACATTGTATCTTATACAATAGAATAGATATATTTTATCTTTTTATGATTAAATCTTTTAATTTATTTTCTCATTGAAATTCTATTTTTTAGAGTCGACAAGTCTTAGCTGAACAGTTGGCAATCAGTCGAGACTTGACTCAAAAATTGAAAATGGTTTCCGCTAGTAGTGATGAAGACAAAGATGATGAAATAGAAGTCTCAGATACAGAAGCAGATGGAGTAAAAAAATCAGAAATTGATCAGTTTGTTAGCGGTTATCGTAAGTTTTGGGCAGAACAAAACCAAAAAAAGGCTTTGACTAATGTAACTGTGAGCTCACCTAGCCAAAATGTTTCTCATATTGTTAACAATAAATCAGAACAAAATAACAAAGTTGAGAAATTGAAATTTCAGATGAGTGTTGTGGAAAAGGTGGAGGAGTTAACTGAAGGTGGGGGTTTACAGTGCACTGATGAAGTAATGACAAAACTTATCAAACATGACAAATCCTGCAATCAGAATAAAATTATGAAAATACAGATTCCCCTAATAAAAGTTTAGTTGCCATTAAAAAAAATTTTGGTGATGCAATTAAATCGGACTCACTTGAAAAGGTTGAGAGGTGTCCATCAAATATGTGCAACAGGTCTATTACCGGGGATAATGTGCATGCAGTGAAAACACCAACAATTTCTGAGGCTTTTTTAGGTAGAGATGAAACTAGCCAAGAGGAATCTTCAACAACTGTTACATCAAGTGGTGACTTTATTGTAACTTTGGCAAAGGAGAATACCACTAAAACACACTCAAACATAACTGGCAAAAAAAGAGCAACTAAAAGAGTCAAAGAAAGTAATCCTACATCAAATGTTGGTTGGGTTGAAATGGAAATGATAGATAATAAAAGCCATCAAGGAGGTGATAAAATAGATAATATTCACATTGATGATATATTTAATGAGATGGAAATTAAATTGAGGCATAAAATTAATAAAAAGCTCATAACTTTGAAGAAACGCATGAATATTAACAATGCATATACTGACATGGTTGAGGATGAAGATGCATTGAAGTCAATAAATATAAGCAAAGCGCCTTCTCTAGAAATGAAAAAGTCTTTAAAGCATCCTGTTATCGATGAAGAACTAACAGAAATTGCAGGCAAAGAAAATCCTACGAATATTTCTATCGGTACAGAGGTAGATGAGATCATTTCAGTTTGGGAGCCCAAAAAATTAGAAAAAGAAAGATCTGTAGAAAATAGAAATCTTGTTATAGACCCAAATGATTATCTGAAGATTAAACCTAAATATCTCAGATCGGAACATCCTGACCTTTCCACAAGAGGTGACGAAGGTATTGATGATGAAGAAGATGAAGAGGAGATGAAAAGGTACAACATAGTTTCTGAAGCATTTGCTGATGATAATGTTGTCGCAGATTTCAGGTAATTATTATTTGTTTTTATTCTTTTAAGTTAAGAAATTTCTAGCTACCAAAGATCTATGTAAGTAATATATTTATACTTATATAGCAAGCACAACTCAACGGACAAAATAAACTAGACCTCTGCCAGAATGACAATTTGACTTCAGAAAATTTTCTGTCGGGAGATAATTTCTCCAAAAACTTTGAATGAGTTGCAGTATTAGGTCTGAACCAAAATATTTGAATTCTGTGATCTTGTAGTACTTGTTAAAGGAAAAAAAAAATTCAGGCCTATACCCAAAATTCTTTTATTAATTTAGTTTTAAATTGTAAATTGAAAAAAAAAACTAAATATATTGTCCAATAAGTGTTAAGTAAGGTAAAATAAAAAACCTACACCTAATGCAACTATTATTGTGTATGTTTAATCAAGCATTTTTGTATAAATATAAAGTAATTCTAAAAATTGATTTTAAGATTGACTAAAATAGTTCTCATATAAAAGATTCATGGGCTGAATTTTAATAATTACCTACACACAATAAAACATAATATTCAAACTCATCATCAACTGTTTATAGCATGTGGACGGGTCACTTTGGTAGAATGCCTCTATCTCCCTTTATCCTTCCACCATTCTTCTCCGAATAAATAAAAGTGAGTCAGATGCTGGTTCACAAGAATACCAAAACCATTTTAATCCCTCCACTTAACTGAAAATATGGTTAGTTTAAATTTTAATAAATCAATAATATACTTAATGAACATTAAATACAAACGGGATATTGATAAAGATTTCTTTTATTGTAATTTTTTTTAATAATTTTTCCAAAAAAATTCTGGGAAATAATTTTTTTCCACTTGAATTTTGGGAACATCTGATTTCCCAAAGTTTGGATCCCGCCCATGTCTACAATAAACATGAACATTTGATTTCATAAACTAGATCTAAATAGAATATTGATTAAAACTTGGTATTTAAATTTAGATATTTTTGTATCCACCATGTATGAAAATAATAAAAATCTAATATATAAATAAAATCTATTAACTGTCAGAGTTAAAAGAGTTAGATTGGTTGTGTTATTTATTGATTTAAAAATACTTGATTTTTCATATGTTTAGATAGGCCTATATTTTTAAATTAAATTTACATAATTACTAGAATTTTTTTTTTTATTTGACACTTGTATGTTAATATTTCCTAATTTTTTGTCAATATATATTTCTTTATAATATAAACAGTAATTTTGTTTTATCTTATTATGTAATTAATATATTTGTTCCATTTATTGACTATTTCTGTGTCTATACATATTTTAATATTCTATGTTTTGAAAATAGTTCCAAAAATAATTTGTACTACTATCCCTTATATATGGGGTGGGGCATTTAAAGTGTTACAAGCAGAAACCACGCATTTTAGAGAAAAAAGTGTCAAGACAAGAGTTGTTTGGTTTTGAGGGGAAATCGAAGTGTTTTTTATTTTTTTATTGGTGGCCTGATTCAAGATAAACTTCATTTTTTTAAATGGAAATATGTATTTTTTATTATAGAATCATATTCTATGACAAAAAAAAAGCAACATTTTGTCTGATACATTTATTTGTATTTGTTCGTGAGTGCTTTCGTAAAAGAATTTAAAAATGCATTAGGTTGAAGGACATCATTTTGAACACATTCAATAAATATTGTTGTTAATTGTTTGTTTCACTTTTGTACACACTTATTACTCCATAGCACCAAATTAATAATGTTCCCATGACTTTGACATTTCTCACTAAGGATGTAAAAAAACAATAAGTGTTATTAGGAAATACAAGTAACTTGAGCCAAGAAACTTCTTTTTTCGACATCTGATTAGTGATTTATAAGGTGAATTGTATGCTTTGTTTTATTAAATATTTAAAAAAATTTAAGATATACAAATAAATCTATCAGACAAAATGCTGCTTGTTTTTTTGTGTGCTTATAATAACATTCCACACTAAAAATACATGTTCTCATTAAAAAAAAATTAAGTTGGCCTTGAAATGACCTTGAATCAGGCCACCAAATAAAAAATACTATTCGATTTCCCCTCAAAACCAAACAACTTTTGTCTTGATACGTTTTTCTCTAAAATGCGTGGTTTCCGAGAAACAAGCTTGTAACACTTTAAATGCCACTTTAAATACCTGTATATTATTAACCAGCAGAAGTACATAGTCAGGATAACCACACAATGAATTGTGTCCAAGCAACACTTTTATTTCCTTCAAATAGACAAATAAAAATCTCACTATGTTATTACTTTTGACTCAATTTTTATGAATTAAAAAAAAATCCAATCAAAATTTTAAAATTCCAGCTCCAAGGTGCACACGAACTACTCATTTTTAAATTCCAGACCTCTCTGTGCGGTAGATATAGTGCAAGGCTAATGGCAGACAGCCACACTTTTCATTATAGAAGATAACATGGTACAGTAATAATGCAGAGATTAAACAATTCAAAATATCACAAAATTGTGTCCATATTTTTTTATTAAATATGTGAAAATATGCCATGTCTTTATAAATAAACAGTTTGGCTAAATTATAATATTTCATTATTAAATATGTCTTTATAAGTTTTTCATTCAAGTTTGAGCAAACTCCTCACATTGCTAACTAGTACAATAAAAACAATAAATATACAATATATAAACTTAAGAAAAAATGTTAGTTATTATTATTTTTTTGATAATGTTTTCAGAATGAAAATGAGATACATGTATTTCAGATAAGAAAAATCTTTGATAGACAATAGCACTAATATGTTTTCGAATAAAAGAACATGTTTAGAAAATTTAAATCTTTGATTTAAAAATAAAAGAGTATATTGATGCAGTAGCAAGATAGCTCAACATTCGGGTCAAAATTAAAAATTAGGTTTTCATTATCATAATCATCAATAACTGTTTACAGTCTATGGCTGGGTCAATTTAGTAAAATTACTCCATTTTCCTATATCCTTCCACCATTCTTCTTTAATTTCTTCCATTCTTCTCTCACTTAAACACTTTCTGTTATCTGTTGCTCCTAGTGCTTTCTTGGCATCCTCTCTTTTTCCATCCTCATCACATGCTCATACCATCTCAGTCTTACTTCCTCTACTATCTCATGTACGCCCTGTCCCCACACTCTTTTCCAGATAACTTCATTCCTAATCTTGTTTTGCCTCTTGACAGTTAACATGCTCTTCACAAACTTAATTCCCATGGCTCCACTTTCCTAGTCTCTCTTACATTCATTGTACATGTTTCTGCTGCGTATGTGACAATGGATACAAAGTACTCCCTGGACAACCCTTCCTTACACTTCAAGGGCACTTCTCTTCCACATAGCAGGTTTCTTGCACACTTATAGAACAATTCTCCTTGCTGTCCTTTTTTTATTACATCCTCTCTACTTTCGTTTAGCCACAATCATGCTTCCAAGATATTTTATGTTCTGTACTTTTCTCAGCTTTACTCCATCAAACCTTAGAGTTTCACTAGGCCTTATCCTCTTCCTTGTAATTACTATCACTTAAGGCTTTGCCATGCTAAATTTCATTCCACACTACTTCAATTCCTCATTCCATTCTTGAAGTTGTTCCTTTACTTCCTCTTCCTTCTCCCCTCACCATCAAGTTATCAGCAAACATCATGGCTTTGATCCTTTCTCCCTGAGTTTTCCTGCCACTTTGTTCATTACCATTACAAATAGTGATGGTGAAAGGACACTCCCCTACTTCATTCCATTTTTATTTGAAACCACTCCGTCCTCCCACTCTTCATCTCTACACAACTCCTGTTATCCTCATACATGCTTTTCACTCTGAATGCTTAGTCTGAAAAAAAGGGTATTTTATCTTAATCAACAAACACAAATAGACTCATTAGAAAGTTTGTCATTTTTAAAATGTATTTTGCATCATTTGCTTTTTTTCATTCCAGTCAAGAAAAAAAGGAAGCTGTTATAAAATCTACACCTCAAAACATTGATCTATCAATGCCTGGTTGGGGTGATTGGGCAGGCCAAAATCTCTCTGTGTCAAAAAGAAAGAAGCGTCGATTTGTAATTAAAGTCCCCAAAGATGCTCCAAGGAGAGATGAAAACAAAGGAAATGTTATAATCAACCAGGAAAAAGATGCAAAAGTGAAGCAACATCAGGTTTGATCATTTTTGATATCACATATAGGCATGTGCAAAGCTTAAAAAAAAACAGTTTGACCTTGCTTTAAGAAAATTAATCTGCCTTTTCAATAAAATTATTGAGAGTTAAAATATACTTTTATTTTTGTCATTCTGTGCTGAAATGTATTTAAAAAATTAATGTTCAAATGATTAAAATTGGCAGTTATTGTATTGCTTATAGTAGGGGTCTGTGAGCTTGGGTTTTTTCTTTCGAGTCGAGTATTTCGAAAAGCTCTTAAGTTCGATTATATCCAAAATGTTAAAATGTTAAAAGTAAAGACATGTTTATTTTAAAATTAAAGTAGTATATTTAAAATGTCACCAGTCAAAACAAACATAAAATGTAGAACCACATCTTTAAAATGTGGGATTTTATAAATAAATGAAAACAAAACAGGTTCTTGAAATAAAAATGGCAAATACATTTGAAAAAAAAAGTTCAAAAAACAGAAATATGTGTTTCTAAATTATATGTATGAAATAAAGTTCATTGAGCAAAACCAATTTGTAATAAATAAATTTATAGGATAGTAGGAAAACAATAGAGCAGAAATAAAACTAAAAACACATATTTACACAGACTTCAATATTTCATTGCTATTATAACATCTAACTACTATTACTTCCTGAGGAAGATGCTATAATAGCATTGATATATTGAAGTGTTTGTAAATATGTGTTCGTGTTTTTACTTTTATTTGTGCTCTATTGTTTTCCTACTATTCTATCACTTTATTTATTACAAATTGTTTTTTAGATTAGAAATGACGCTTTATATTTACTTGATTTAAAAATAACATTCAAACAAAAATATAGTAGAAATTTTTTTAAAATGATTTCAACACTCATATATCTTTAAAGACTTTAAAATTACATTAGCAACTTCAGGTAAAGTTTATAAAATTGACATTTTAATGAGCTAATATTTCCTCAAAATATGCTTCTGTAACTTTATTTACTCAATAAGTAAATGTAAGAATCACAAGCATTTAGAAATTTGAAATGTTTCATATTTCGTTTATTAGTCCTTAATGTAATAATTGCGCATGATTATTTCTTCTGTTTCATTTCCATTCCTCTTTGCGCATTTGTGCATATGCTTTGATAGGGTTCTCGCTAGAAATTATCTTGTTACAAAATCTATTTCAATGCTTATAAAAGTTGATGTTAATACTTCAAAATTTAAAATAATATGCTTAAAATAATATTTCTAGTAAACAACATGAAATAATAAATGCTTTTTTTTTTTTAAATTTAAATGTGGTAAGTTTGGTCAAATATTTATTTCAATGTTAATTGACACTGAATTTGGACAGGTTAACCAACATAATTCTTTAAATAGTAACTAATGCTAGTTTTTAAGTTGAACATATTATTACAAGTTTTAATTAGCATAATCACAAAAACAATCCACATGAATTCCCAATAAATTTTTTATTCAACTGAAATTATAAGTTTAGAAAAGGACAGTGAAAAAAATAATCACTATTTAATAATTAATCTACTTAGCTATTTTTTATTTTCATTGCCTTGTCAACAATGCAACTTCAATCGAAGATAATTCGAAATGGACAACAATATTAAATAAGTTTACTGGTCCAAAGTAGATTTAAAGCACTATTACATTAATGATGTGAAATTTTATATTAACTTTACCAATTAGAAAGCTGCTGAATTATTTAAAAGTGAAACCACCAATATCTTCTAAATTAAATAGCCTATACCTACTTTCCATTGTATTTTAAAAATTGACTTGTACAAACATTAAGAGGAAGCTCAAAAATGACAAGTATTTCACTCTCAAGCCTGAACTTTAATGACGAGCTCAGCTCAAAGCTCAAAATCAAAGTCTTCGCAGATCCCTAACATGTAGGGATAGTAACTTGATTTATCAACTTAAGACAAATTATTTTAAACATTTTTACATTACAACCATTTTTAAATGATATTAAGTGTAAGCTTAATAATTTTGCACAACATAGTTTTCACACCTTTTAGTAACAGACTGCCAAATACTACATAATGTGTGGGACATGTTGCTTTTTATTCAATAAACCATTGACTTAGTTGAATTTCATGCCAATTAGATTCTGGGTGTCTTATAAACATTTCACTGAGACTACGTGTGATTTTTTGCTTTGAAATATAAAGGATTTCAAAATCCAGCAACAGCTCTTTGAACAAGCTGGTCTGTAATGGTGTCACCAAAGAGAAAGTTTTAATGAGATAAACATAGCAAATAATTTATGCAAAAGTGGTGATGAAAGTGTGAGTGGAAGTGATTTTATTTGTGAAAAAGATGTTAATATATAAAATTCTGATTGTGATTTGAATAATAAAGATGGTGATGAAATTACTATTTCAAGTATGTCATCATGTGGGGCTATTGCTTAGTAAAAATAGGAAAGATTTCTAGGAATAATTTATACTATATATGTGATCTGCAGCTGTCACATTAGATAAATAATATAAATATCTACAATATGAAACTAATAAATTAGTGAAAGGCTAGAATAATTGTTTGCAAAAATGTGTTTATATTTGTTAAAAGGTTTCGCTTATAGAAATTGAAATGTAGCTATAATGGTAACTTGTGTGAAATTTGGTAGTACCGCAGGTTTTCAGTTTTCTGCAATGTCAAATTGCAGATGAATGCACAGAAGAGATACTAGTATTAATAATTATTAGGAATAAATGTCAAACCTATTTAGACTGATTTGCCAATGGCAAGAAAGTTGGGGTTCAATTCCCTTCCGGGTATAGTGAGGGTTTTTCCTACATGTCTAACTCCCCTTCCAAATAAATGTGAATACATCTCCTCTAAATCATACCTGCCTTATCATCACCCCATTAACTGTACCTGTGGTACAGAGGTTAGAACCCTTGTTTGCTGACCTAGAGTTCCTGAGTTCGATTCCCGGCTGATATAAAGGGATTTTTCTAGAAAGGGGAATAATTCTCATAGTCACCAGGATTTGGTTAGTTAGGCTTAAGATCTTAATTAGCTTCACCCTGTAATATTTACTTTCATCATCCCCTCAGGACATGGAAAGATCCTCCATGAAAAGGATGTACGATTAGTACATTCGAATACCCTATGAGCAATGGTTCATTAGTACTGGCTACTTTCTGCAAATTGCTACAGATTAATGTAGCTCAGACGTGTCGTCGTCATCATCATCATCATAATCATAGAACAGGAATGTGCAAACTTATTTATAGGATGTTCAAATGAAAAAATAGAATAAAATGGCAGGCCACGGTGTTTTAGTCGTTAATTTTTTTTCAAAATTAATTTAAAAAAGTTATAAACACACATATTAAAATGATATGAATTTGTTTAAGTAGATTGAGAATGCAAAACAATCATAAATACCTTAGTGGCTTAGAATATTTATTCAGAAAATTAAATAACTGGGTGTGAAATGAGTGAAACTGTGAATAAGCTTTCAGCATTTTTTTTTATATAATTTAATTTGGGTTTAAGGTTCATTCTCAAATTGAGGGACGAATAGGAAATCCAAAGATTAAAAAAAAACAGGAAAAGGCTAATTATTGCCTGATTACACACACTTTATTAAAGAAGTGAGTAATAATACCAGCAGAGCTTAATTTTACAATTTTCTCTTCTATAGTTTTACCAAAGTGGCTACATAAAATCCATCACTTCGCTAATGCTGTTTCAGATGCACATAATTACATTATAATCTTGAAAATTGTACCTAGTCGCCTCAGCCAGCGTGTCTTGAACAGCTGTCAACAGCTGATCTTCATAAAAAGTTGTCCACGGCAGTCAGTTGTTTGGGTAGAGCAATCTCGGGGTTATTTATATATGTAATGGTGGGGGTAGAGGTACACAGCCGATAAAAGAACTATTATGTAGTGTAGCATTGGAAGTTTTATTTTAATCAATAAGTTTACATTTTATTACTACGTATATTTAATTTTGAGACACGGATTAGTTGTGACATTGCTAATGATAACTAGTTAGCCACCTGGGCTACCTCTACTATCCCCCATCCCGAAACGATCTCTACCCGCTATGATAAGTTTAGAGTGAGTACAGGTCTTTTCTATTTGCGTGCTAACCGGCCAGTGTCGCGTCCCCTGACGCCTCCCTCCATATAGGGTCAAAAAGAGACGCTCAACCTACTGTGCTGATTGGCCAGGAGTCCGCGCCAAAACCTCCCACCCCACTGAAAGACCACAAGTGCAAGCCACAGGTGCATCTCTCAGCTTCCAGGTTCAGCTATCACTACATTGCACGAGGCTTAAAATGAAAAGTAAAAGTAATAAATTTGGGTGACTCTAAGATTCCAACAAAGACTTTAAACAATGAAAAACTTTAATTAAAAGTTTAAAGGCCTGAAAATGAAGTTAAAGAATTGAAATTTTAAACATGCATTGCTTACAACTTTGGTTATGATGTACATAACTTATAATTACCATAATAATAATTAACTATTTGATAGTAATAAAGAGAATTAAATTAAGCCTATATGAAATGAACAATGTATTTATCATTTTAATATTCTCAGTATCTTGAGTGTATTAATAGGTAAACCTTGGCAAACAAATATAATTTTATATCTGAAATGGTTGAGAGCTAAGGGCCTAAAACCCTGCCCACTTTACAAAATCTAGGTATATGACATTTTTTTAACAATAATATATTTTAAAAAATATTCTTTATTTATTGGAATTAGGATTTTGTAAGTGAATAATCATACGAAACTCATAGGTTAGTGATGTAAATTTTCCAAAATAAAAAAAATTAAGTTTTACATTTTTCATTTTTTTATTCATGTTTTGAATAGCTCAAATATTGTTAATAGGTAATAATACTTATTTATTTACTAAGACTGTTAGAAATAAGTGATCTTATTGTTGTTTATGAAGTGATGCGGACGTTAGCGAAGTGATGTTTGAAAAAACAGCACAAGTTAATTTGGACTTTGCGGAGTGAAATTTGGTTAAATAAAGTTACATTTTAATTTTCGATGCACATTTTTATCAAAAGTTAACAATTAAATAAGTTTTATACTATTTACTCTTCAAATACAAAAAGTGGCATTTTGAAAAACATTAGTAATTCAACAAAACTAAATATTAATAACACAAACAAAAATGGCCATAAAATGGCCATGAAAAAACATAGCCAGTGTTATTGGTGCTTTAAATTATTAGTTTTAAATTAGAAATTGGCAAACATCTACAATTTAACAAAGTTTTGAAATTTATAAAAAATATTATTTCCCAACTATTTGATTACCTACATTGATTGGCCATTTTTTCATCAAAACTCTGTAGAATTAAAAATAATAATAGTCTAGTATTTTTAGAAGTGAAGAATTAACTAAAATATTTTCTTATTATTAGTTTTTGTCAACATAGTAAGTTTATTAAATGAAACTGTAAATTAGGAATAAAAAGTTTTTAAGTATAATAAATTATGAAGCTTCTACCAAATATTTGCATTGCTGACATTTCAAAAGGTTAATTTGAATACAAATATTTGTAGCAACAGTAATTGTCACTGTATTAAATAAATTGCTAATAAATTAAATTGAAAATTTAACTTAACTTACTGTATTTGAGCTACATGACGTATCATTAGTTTCATCACCTAACTGACGTTAGCGAGGCAATGATGCAATATTTTTTTTACCAAGCAACATTAGCAAAGTGATAATTAGTATAGTGAGCATTAGCAAAGTGAGTGTTAGCGAAGTGATGTTTTTGGTGGACTTTGAGTTTCATAACCATAGTATAAGTATAAAGCAGCAGACAAACATTGAGGTTAGTTCCTACCTCCATTTACATTCAATTGAACCAGTATTGGCTTAGTTATTTAACAAACTTTTAGTGATATTAACATTAGTGAAGTGATTTGCAATTAACATATGCAATTTATCTGAATTTTCTTACGTTGACCGAATAATATTTAATACGCTTTTTAATTAATGAAATAACAAGAACTAGTAAGTACAGGACAACAACACACTACTGATAATGGGGAACAGCTGAGCATTCTGGAAGGATTTATTTCCAAATTCAAAATACCGTGTCTGTCCAGTGTGTTACTTGGGGACAAACAAACATTGATTCAAATGTCAAAATTCATGTATTATTTATTAAAATAGATTCTTCGAACAAAAATAACAGTATTACGGGAATATTTTACCATGGTTATATATTTTTTACTCTTTTTCTTTATTTTTGTATAGAACTTTCAACTTTGAAACAGAGGATGGGGAAAGTTAGTGAGGTGAAAGGAACTTTTAAAAATTATTTGTCTAATTTGCTTTTAATATCAGCATATTTTAATGTTTTCTAACAAGTTTTATACACTTTTTACTAAAAAAAAGTTTCATTGCTTGTTTTAAAAATAAAATATTTATATAGGCAGGATAACTGTGATAAAGTGATTCTCAGGAGTGAAGACAGATGTACATCATAAAGTAAAATTCTAAGATCACTTTTCCTAAGTTTCATGGTTGAAAACACTTGTTAGCATGAATATGAGGATGCAAACATTGCCATATATTTTTGGACATGATTTACCACGCTTGAAAATGTTGATTTTTAGCATGGAAATAAAAAATAAGTTTTGTTGTGTTTAAAAAACCTACACATTAAATTATTTATCCTGCGGGCTTGATTGAATACACTAGCGGGCCCCCCCTGTCCTGGGGTGTTACCATATACTGAATTTAAAAGATTTCTTTAATAATTTTCTCAATC